>PVJL010001240.1:0-283194 GCA_004026885.1 Lyroderma lyra | reverse complement strand
TCACATGTACGAGGGCTGTCCAGAAAAAAATCCAGCCATTAATGCCTCTAATTTTCATATTACATGGCTGGATGCTTTCCAGACAGCCCTCGTATATTTTTTAACCAAGTATATTTTTAAGTGAACAGAGAGGTAGAGAACAGTGTGAGAACTTGTCTAAAAAAAAAAAAAAAGGAAAGAAAAAATAAACCAATCAAGATTCTTTGCTTGTATCATCAGCTATCTCCGGAAAGAACAGAAGAAAGCAGAAACAGTATGGGCCTCTGGGGAAGAGAACTGGGGGGGGTGGGGGGGGTGGAGGATGAGTGGGGAGCACGTTGACTTCTCATTTTATACTCTATGTATACCATGTGCACATATTGCCTATTAAAAAAATGAACACACAACGGGAGGGGAAATGAGGAGACCAGTCAGGAAACTGTGACAAGAGTCCAGGGCAGAGACACTGGCAGCCTGGGCTAAAATGGTGGCAGGAAGGTGGAGAAAAGTAGACAACTTCACGATCTTTTTTTTTTTTTTTAAATAAAATGCACAGGATTCGCTAATGAAGCAGGTATGAAAGATGAGGGAGAGCAAAGAATCAAGGATGAGTCCCAGGTTTTTGTTAAGCAACTGGATGGGTGAAAGAGGTCGTCGTCTCCGTCAGTGTCATGTGGGCTCTTGAGCTTGCCAGCCTGGACTTGAATTGAACCTAACCTACTTCCTAACTCTGTGACCTTGGGCAAATGATGTAGTCATTGCTTTATGCTTAGGACCTCTCGTCTGTAAAATGGGAATGATAATAGGACCTACCTCACAAAGTTCTTGTAAGGATTTAATGAGTTAATGCATGTTCATTTGAGAACAGCTCCTGGCACATTGTAAAAGCTGTATGGTCACCACTGTTGTTGTTATGTTATCACTGCAACTGTGACTGCTGCTTTGACCATAACTACTGCTGCTCCTCCTCCTCTGTCAGAGAATCACAAGAGGGGCTCAGTAAACATTGGTGGGAGGAAGGAATGCTTTAAAATTAATACAGGTTTGATAACCAGTTGATCTATGAAATGAACACTTTGGAAAGGCCCTTTAGCATTGGAAGAAATGAGATTTGTTCATATCGTTTTTCTTTAACTTGCATTTTCTGTGCAGGTCTGAAGGCATTGAACGACAGTACAGGAAGAAGTGTGCCAAGTAAGTATCAACAGTTTGGTTTTCTTTCAGTGTAAGCAAGTAGAGACAGTAATGTGTTAGGAACAGAATTATTTGGATAAAATTCTTTTTTGTATCTTTATCCTTGTAACTTCAATTGTACAAATACCAATATGCTCCAAAAGACTAGTCAAAGTTACATCTTTTATCAGCTGGCCACATACACACACCCAAAAGTTTTCTTTTTACCATAGTATAATTTTTAAAATTAAGATGTAATTTATACATAATAAAATTTCCCAGGGGTTCCCTGGTGGTGTAGTGGCTAGGCTTCGGTGCTGTCAACGCTGCGGCCTGGGTTCGATTCCCAGCCAGGGAGCTACCAAAAATGAATGAATGAATGAATGAATGAATAAATAAATAAACAAATAAATAAATAAATTTCCTCTTCTGGGGTGTACAATTTGATGAATTTTGACAAAAGGACATATATAGTCATGTAACAACACCACCACCATGATAGAGAACAGGCATGTCCAACCCGTGGCCCAGGACAGCTTTGAATGTGGCCCAACACAAATCCATAAACTTTCTTAAAACATTACAAAAATTATGCATGGGCCTTTTTTTTTTTTAGCTCATCAGCTACCATTAGTGTTACTGTATTGTATGTGTGGCCCAAGACAATTCTTCCAATGTGGCCCAGGGAAGCCAACAGGTTGGACACCGCTGCCATAGAATATTCCCAGTACTCCATGTGCCCTTTCCAGTCAGGTCCCGCCCTCATCTCTCTCCCCTGGCAATAATGGATCTGCCTTCTGTTATAATGGTTTTGCCTTTTATAAAATATTTGGTAGTTCTACAGAATGTGTTCTACTACGTACAATACGTACCTCTTGTGTTTGGTTTCTTTCACTTAGCAAGGTGCTTTTGGGATTCATCTAAGTTGTTATGTATATCAGTAATTTGTTCTTCTTTATTGCTGACTATATTCCATTGCACCACAGTTTGTTTCGCAGTTCACTTGTTGAAGGGCATTTGAGTTATTAATGGTTTTGGCTATTACAAATAAAGCTGCTATGAACATTCTAATACAGATCTTGGTGAGAACATGTGTTTTCTCTTGGAGTGGGATTGCTGGGTCATATAAATACAATAGAGTGTAATTTATTCCAGGCTATATTTAAATAAGCTATATTTAAAGCTTATTATAGGACCACAGACCCAAAACTTTATTTAATGTAATGTATGTATATATGAGGGCTGTCTGGAAAAAAATCCAGTCATAAATGCCTCTGTTTTTCATATTACATGGCTAGATACTTTCTGGACAGCGTACACAAAACACACACACACACACACACACACACACACACACACACACGGTTGACGAGATGTACTGTTTTAAATAGGACAGAAAATGATGGTACTGCCCCATTTCATATAGTACGTATGGACAGCCTACTGACACCTTGAATTTAGCCCAGTGAGACTGGGCTGACCACACATACCATTTGAAATGGGACAGTGTCGTTGTTTTCTGTCCCGTTTAAAACGGTACATCGGGTCAGCCTAATATATACACAGTGGACTCTCCATTAACTGGAACTCAAGCAACCAGCAAAAAAAATTTTGTGTCGGTTACTTGAGTTCTGGTGAATGGAGAATCTACTTATATTTATCTGGCATCTACCAATCCCCATAGGTGCTGGTTAACTGAGAATCTTGTGTGTGTGTGTGTGTGTGTGTGTGTGTGTGTGTGTGTACACACACACACACATACATATTTCCAGCTTCAGGTTAATGGAATATTAAACTTAGTAACATTAATCTTGTTGAAGTAACTACAGTTACATCTTGGCTCTCACAAGACTCAGACTAGGAGAATTAAAGCAGAGAAATAGCTAAGAAGTCATTTTTAGTTCACAGGTACACAGGATTCATTAAATTGGTTTCATCACATCTTATGGGTCTCCTTCATTTAGCTGAAAAAGTGTAATAACAATGATCAGTCAAAGAAAGTAGGGTGATTGCTACAGGAATTTGTGTGCCAACTGCTGCATTGGAGCCTTTACACTCCCTCTTGACACTGTAAAAACAAAGCAAAACAAAACTAGACAAAACCCCCAAATAGTTACCCAGATACCTGGAAAGAATGGCAGAAGTTTTGCCTGGAAAGCAGTCAGTAGCAGGAGTCAGCATTTATGAAATTTGTCTGATGATAAGAATCACTTGGATGCTGAGGAACATGACAGATTCGCAGGCCACGTCCCCCCCAGATTTGCTGAACCAGGATCTTCTGGGGGAGGCGCCTGGGTATCTGATTAGCAATTTTAACAGGCACCCTCAGTGATTCTTAGCAGGTAGTTTTGGGAAACACTGGGAAGGGCTCATCATTCGTTTATGTCACAAACTACTACTACTACTACTACTACTACTACTACTACTACTACAAATACTACAAATAATCAGAATTCCTGGAGTCTGAGCACACGTTGTGATTCACTGTTTGGGGGATCTGGATCTGAGGCCTCCCAGAGATTCACTCTGCTGTTCACAGGTGTGGACTGCCACTCTTCTACCAGTCCCAGCCCAAGAATGCACCAGTGACCTTCATTGTGGATGGAGCAGTAGTCAAGTTTGGCCAGGGTTTTGGGAAAACAAATATATATACCCAGAAGCAAGAGCCTCCTAAAAAGGTAATTGTCATTGAAGGAGACAGACTGGTTAATATAGCTATGGGTTTAGCCCTAAATTTTAAAATATCATAGTACATGAGAGATTGCCCTTGATGGGGAATAAAGGGCAATTATTTAGATGTAACATGTTATATATTAATAGATGTAACATCCATTATGTGTTCTTTTTTTTCCTCCAGCTGCCCTATGAGTAAAGTTAGAAATTGCATGGTTTTTATTCACTTTTATTGCCTTCCAAATTGCTTCTTTTCCAGTGTGAACAATTAAAAATGGAATGAATCGGGCTAATTTTTAAATATACTTGCAAAACCATTGATGGCAAAATTTAGAAAAATATAATGCAAATGAAAACATTGCCACTTTTAGATAGGCCAGCCTGTGTCAGAGAGGTGGGTGTCTGCCCCCCTCCCCAACAACTACCCCCCTAGCATGCAGGCACATAGGCATTCTGTCATTCATTATCTCTCTCTCCCTCACTCTCTCTCTCTCTCTCTCTCTCACACACACACACACACATGCATGCACAGACACAGACACAGCTCACAGAGCCACTTGCAGTGCTCTAGACTCCTTCCTTTTGTTGCGACAGGTGATGATGACGAAACGGACTAAAGACATGGGCAAGTTCAGCTCTGTCACCGTGTCTACTATTGATGAAGAAGAAGAGGAGATTGAGGCTGTGAGTGCTTCGGCTCTCGGGGGAACTGGACTGGGGCGGCAAAAGGGCAGAGGCTCTAGAACGAGAGCTACCGGTAGCAGAGTAATTGGAGACTGCTTGCAGACATTGCTCTGCCAGTAAGAAACTGTGATACTGCCTAATTCCTGGTCCCTGGGTCTCAGGGCCATCTGTAAGAGAACCATGGAGTTGGATGAGATCAGTGATTTTTTTTCATACTGTTTTTTTGAGATGCCATGGGGGCAAGTCCCTAATCCCCCCTCAGTTTAAATACTGCTGGGCTCAGTGATTTCAGGGCCCTTCCAGTGCCGCTCTGATGGTTTGTGAGTCTGACCTTAGCAGTGACAGCAATTACCTTCATGCTACTTCAGTATAATGATGTTTACAGAGCGTGATGGTACGTTTTATTGTAAAAATGGTTTCGGTTGAAACCTGACCTCTCCTGGGATTACTGAAAAGCTGAAGAGTTGAAAAGGAACAGACTCCTGCCATTTCAGTAATACTTTCATAATTTGAGTGGTATAAACGGCGACTTAAGGTCTCTGTTGTTACTCATTGGTGGGGCTTCGGGTTTAAGGACACATTTTTTCCCTCAGAGAGAAGTTGCTGACTCATATGCACAGAATGCCAAAGTGATTGAAAAACAGCTGGAGCGCAAAGGCATGAGCAAAAGGCGGCTACAAGAGCTGGTAAGTGGCAGGGGGTGGCGAGGTGCTGATTATTGGGCTTGATTATTGGAATCTCTTGGTCTGAAACAGCCCCCGGCAGTCAGGGAAATCCTTTAGGAAGTCTGGTGGGAGTTACCAGTATAGTTGGCTGCCAGGTGTCTAGCCCAGGGGTGTGACTGTCTGTATAGCCTGCCTGTCTGGAGTAGCGACCACATGACCCGAGCCCTAAATGATAGTACTTGTTAGCCAGCCCCAAGTAGAATGATATTTTAATCTGCTGCTGTGGTCCACAGTCAGGGATTAGAGATCAGGGTTCACGGATGCTCTCCCAGGATGTGATGGTGCACGATAGTGCTACGTTGGTGGGACCAGGATTGGGGCTGGTCATTGCTTCTTAAAGCACTGGTACCACCACCAGTTTCTGCATTATTCATGGGCTCATTGTAGAGTATGGACATCTACATGTGATGGTGTCTACTTTTTTGTTTTCTTGATAATAACTTACCTATGATACTTCTTTAAAATCAGACATCACTATATTGGTGCCTCATCAAAAGGTGTACCAGTCTATCCTAATGACTGTAGAGGATTTTTTTGGTGACAGAGGTGGTGGGTCTTGGGAGCTGCTTTACCTTGCCATCGGGGTTTAGTGCAGCACTTACCAAATTTTCTGAGGTTGGGGGTCCCCTGGTGGTGTAGTGGCTTAGGCTTCGGCGCTCTCAACGCTGTGGCCTGGGTTCGATTCCCAGCCAGGAAACCACCTAAAAATTTTTTACCGAGGTGAAGGGCCAGTGTTTTCTTTTTATCTAAATTTCCAATTTGTCAAGAACAGGTTTATAACTTATAAAATGCAACCAAAATGAACTTGCCTTAATTCTTCTTATTAAATTGTTTTATTTCATTATTACTCAGTCAAATGACTATGAAAGTTTCTAAATGCTGTATCAATTCCCTTGGCCCTTCAGGGGGCCCTGGGGTTGTGGGATCCCCACTCTGATCACCTTGCACGTATATTCCATTTTGCCATACAGCTGTTACCATTTTCTCTGTGTTCTGTAACATCAGAAAGGTTGGAAAGCAGTTGCTAGAGATTCATAGTGATTTTAGAACGAATATCCTAGTTTGTATACTAAGTGAACATGGCGTGATGGTGTTTGAGCAGTTAGAATAAGGAAGGAAAATAAGAAAGAATTTTGTATTATGTATCAGGACATATACTTCTCTTCCTCCACAGGCTGAACTGGAAGCCAAGAAAGCGAAAATGAAGGGGACCTTGATTGACAACCAGTTCAAATGATTAGGACCTTTCTCTGAACCTAGACTGGAGGCAGGCATTTAGGCCAGGAGGCAAAAGAACTTTTTCTTAACTGCATGGACTGGTTCCTACCTTTATTCCCCAGCAGAAGGCTTTATGTTGCTCCCTACATTCAGTGAGGTCTTTGAGTTCACCTGACCTGCTTTATAGAGATGAATTTTCCTAACTCTTTCTGTGTAAAGATCTGTATTATTTTTTGTCCACTTAACAAACATCTTCAGCTGTGTAGCAACTCTACGAATCAATCAGTGTTTGAGGGTCTGTATCTTCTAAAGTAGCTATTCTTATTCCTTCTTAGTACAATATGTAAAGATTAGTATAATACATAAAGATTTTTGAAAAATATGATATATCATAGAAAACCAGTATGAACTATAAAGTTACAGCAAATCAGTGGCTGTTAAGTGACTCTGTCTTTCTTCTTAGACTGGCAGGTAGTGGCTATGGTTTGAATCTCTCTACTGTCAGAGAAAATCCATAAAAAGGCAGAATCTGCATAAACCTTCCTTTACTTCAAATGTGAAAACCATAGGTGAACCATCTGTTATCAGACTTTGAAATTAAGAAGAAAAGCCAGATTGGAGTGAAGGGGTAGGATAACTGAGATCTGAATGAAAACGGAGTCTCAGGAAGCAACACAAAGCAGCCAGATCCTGTCAATCAGCTAACGGTACTGCTTCCATATGTGAGTACATGTGAGGAAGGCATTATAGAGTAAGAAATGATGCTGACATCAAAAGAAGTGTCTTATTTTACATTTGCTATTTGTGGAGGAGTCTTACGTAGATAAATACTTAACGTTGCGCCGCTTAAGTGATATCAATATGTAGGTTTTATATCCATAGTTAATCTATTCACCTGTATTATAAGGTATTGGGGCAGGAGGAGTGTTTTAACCTCCTTGTATCATCTGCAGTGGGTTGTACTTAGTAAGTACGCAAGGTGTGTACATGAAGTGCTGTTGGAAAATACTTGGGTACTTTTCTTTGCCCTTTTTCTGATTTTTTTTTTTTTAATTTGGAAGGAAAAGGGGTTGGAGTTGGGATAGACATAAGCTAGCAAGAACTGGGAGAAAGAAGGGTAGAGATCCTAGGAAAGCCCAGGGTGGTACCATCCATCTTCCCCATTATTCACCTGCATCCGGTGATGTCTTTGCAACTGAGTCTTCCTCTCCACCTCATTTCCTGTCAGGGATCATGTAGATAACCAAACATAACCTCCACCCAATTCCTCGAGATAACCAACTGTAACTTCCACAGAATTCCTCAACCTCAACTACAAACATTGACCTTTACCTTCACACCACTTGAGCCATAAACTGCCATGACCACAGCCTGGATATCATCTACACCACCTCTGAAATATAGTATTCTATTATCTGCCCACAACCTTTTATCATTGCTACTCTCATATGCTCACTTTCATTAAACCTGATTTAGTGGGGGACTATTGTACTGTCATTCTTTTTTTTAATTGTTAAACTTATTGGGGTGACATCTGTTAGCAAGGATTACATAGGTTTCAGAAAAACAATTCTAGACTGCATTGTCAACTTGTTGTATAATAAGTTCACCACTTAATGTGACTTCTCTTTCCATCACCATATATTTAGCTCCCCTCCCTCCTCTCCCACCCCCTTGTACTGTCATTCTTAATTTACAAATGTGTATACTGACGCTGAGAATTTAAGTTGCCCAAGATCCCATAGCCAGTAAGTGATAAAGCCAGAAATATGATTATACAACTGTGTTGAACTCCTGCATGATTAAAAAAAAAATACAACAATTATCTGGAAAGTATCCAGTCATGTAATATGAAAAATAGAGGCATTTATGGCTGAATTTTCTCCGGACAGCCCTCATATATCACTGAGAACAGATTGCAATTCCATTTTGAAATGCCAACTAAATGCAATGGAAAGACAATTGCATAGAGGACTTCCTGTAGCAAATGTGTGGTTATCATTCTACATGTTTTCTAAAATTTTTGTCCTGAGATACTAATCCTAAACCATTTCAACACCTGATTCAAGTTACGCATGTTGTTTCATCTTTAAAAACTGCAAATTGTTGCTCTTTCTGCTGCCATCTTGGTTCCGGGTCCCCAGCACAAAATGCCCAGTGAAGCCACAGAAACCTTTCCTGCTACCGAGGAGTTGTCACAACCCCAGGGTGAGATAGGATCTGGAACAGAATCTGACAGTGATGAATCAGTACCAGAACTGAAGGAGCAAGATTCCACACAGGCAAACACCCAACAAGCCCAGCTGGCAGCAGCCACTGAAATCAATGAAGAACAAGTCAATAAAACAGAGCAGGAGTGAAAAGAAGACATAGAAGGTTATGTCCAAACTGGGTCTTTGACAGGTTACAGGAGACTAGGGTCGGTATTCAGAAATCTAAGAACATCTTTTTTGTCATCACAAAACCAGATGACTGCAAGAGCTCAGCTTCAAATACCAACATAGTTTTGGGGGAAGCCAAGATTGAGGATTTATCTCAGCAAGCACAGCTAGCAGCTGCTGAGAAATTCAGCATTCAAGGTGAATCTGTCTCAAACATTCAAGAAATCTGACAGACCCCTGCTGTACAAAAGGAGAGCAAAGTGGAAGAGATTGATGAAATAGGTGTGGAAGTTTAGGGCATAGAATTGATTATGCCCTAACTATGTCAAGAGCAAAGGCAGTCCAAACCCTGAAGAACAACAGTAATAACATTGTAAATGTTACTATATTATGGAATTAACTATGTAATCATCTATGAATGAGGACCATATTTTGAGTTTTGAAAAGGTAACTGGAGCTTGGTTTGTCATTTGTACAGTTTCAATCATTAATAAAATCATGGCGGGAGTTGCCTGGTGGTGTAGTGGCTTGGCTTCGGTGCTGTCAATGCTGCGGCCTGGGTTTGATTCCCAACCAGGGAACTATCCACATATAAAAAATAAATAAATAAATAAAAAAACATGGCATCTTCTGGGAACCAAAAAAAAAAAAAAAAAGACTGCAAATTGTTATATCATTAGCACCAAACAAGCCTGTGCTCTTCATTATGTTTTATTCTTTCATATTAAAATAGTTATTAACGTAATATGGTATAGTTTCTCTGTTCTCCTCATACTTGTCTTTTAGTGGGTGATTACAGTGTTTTAATGATACTATAAAAAGCCATAGTGAAATTTCATAACCTTACTCTATTTTTTTTTAATTATCAACTGTGATAAAATAGTAAAACGTAAAATATTTCCACTGTAACTGGTGACACTTGGAAGTGTAATTTTATTGCTTGAGAGAAATGAAAAAGCTTTTTAAAAACTAGCTTGTGGGAGTTCCCTGGTGGCGTAGTGGCTAGGCTTCGGCACTGTCAACGCTGCGGCCTGGGTTCATTCCCCAGCCAGGGAACTACCCACATTAAAAAAAAAAAAAAGTACTATTTATAAAACAAACAAACAAACAAACAAAAAACAACAACTAGCTTGTGTTGACCATTTTAGGATCCTTACTACTGTGGACCACCTCTTTTTTCTTAAGGAAACATTTTCCCTTTTTTATTTCTCTGATATTTTACTCTGCTGCTTCTTCACATGACTACTCCTCTTTTGCACTCAAATTTAACAAAGCACAGTCCATTGCACTTGAGCTTTTAATATTTTATATTCCTATAGAAAAATAAAAAAAACATTACTGTGGTGAACAGAACCTGTTTTTATTTTATTTATTTATAATTGTTAAATTTATTAGGGTGACATTGGTTAGTAAAAATTACATAGGTTTCAGGTATACAATTCGACAAAACATCATCTATGTGTTGTGTTACGTGTTCACCAACCACTGTCAGTTCTCTTTCCATCACCATGTATTTGAGCCACTGTCCCTTCTCTTCCCTCCCCCTCCCCCTACTAACCACTAAACTATTGCTTGTGTCCATGAGTGTTTTTTCTCTGTTGTTTTCAGCTTTGTGTTCTACATACAAGTGAAGTCATATGGTTCTTGGTTTTTTCTGTCTGGCTTATTTTACTTTGCATGATGGTCTCAGGGTCCATCATGTTGTCATAAATGGCCTTATTTCATCTTTTCTTATGGCTGAGTAATATTCCATTGTGTATATGTACCACAGCTTCTCTATCCAGTCATCCATTGAAGGGCATTTTGGCTGTTTTCATGACTTGCCCACTGTGAACAGTGCTGCGATGAACATTGGGGTACACATATCTTTGCGGACTAAAGTTTTCAAGTTTTTTGGGTAGATCCCCAGAAGTGCGATTGCCAGGTCATATGGTAACTCTATTCTTAGTTTTTTGAGGAACCTCCACACCGTCTTCCACAATGGTTGTACCAGTTTGCACTCCCACCAGCAGTGTAGGAGGGTTCCTTTTTCTCCTCATCCTCTCCAGCACTTGTTATTCCTTGTCTTGTTGATAACAGCCATTCTAACCGGTGTGAGGTGGTATCTCATTGTGGTGATATGCATTTCTTTCATAGCTAGTGAAGTTGAGTATTTTATTTTTTATTTTTCATTTTTCAGTTACAGATGACATTCAATATTATTTTTATGTTAGTTTCAGGTATACAGCATAGTGATTAAACATTTACATAATATACAAAGTGATCCCCCTGATAAGTCTAAGTAAAATCCACCTGGCACCATGCTTATTGACTCTATTCCCCATGCTGTACTTTACATTTTCACTGTTTTGTAACTACCAATTTGTAGTTACCTTTTCACCTGGCTCCCTAAGCCCTCTCCAGTCTGGCAACCATCAATTTCTTCTCTGTATCTATGAGTCTGTTTCTGTTTTGTTTGTTAATTTTTTGTTTAGATTACACATGAAAGTGAGATCATATAGTATTTGTCTTTTTCTGTCTAACGTATTTCACTTAGCATGTAATACCCTCCAGGTCCATCCATGTCATTGCAAATGTTAACATTTCATTCTTTTTTGTGGCCAAGTAATATTCCATTATATATATGTACCACAATTTCTTTATCCAGTTGTCTGTTGATGGGCACTTGGGTTGCTTCCATATCTTGGCTACTCTAAATAAGAGTATAATGAGCAATATTGAAATTTCATAATGCTGCAGTGAACATAGGGGTGCATATATCTTTCCAAATTAATGCTTTGAGTTTCTACAGATAAATAGCCAGAAGTGGAATAGATGGGTCATAAGGTAGTTCTATTTTTAATTTTTTGAGGAATCCCACTTGTTTATTTTTTCTTTTGTTTCCATTGTCTGAGGAGGTAGATCAGTAAAGATATTACTGGAGAATGTCCAAGGTGGCAGAATAGGTAAATACTATGCCTGCAACCTTCCAGGATCACATGAAAATTACAACTAAATTATAGAACAGTCACCCTCGAGAATCATCTGAAGACCAGCTGAACAGAACCCATGTAACTAAGAATATAAACAAGAGGCCACTTTGAGACTGGTAGGAGGAGCAGAGATGCAAAACAGACTGATCCTAAACACACAGGTAGTGCTTGAGTGCCAGGAGGGACACCTTAGTACTGGAGATCCCCCCTGAAAGGTGAGGCGTCCCAGCTCCACAGCTGGCTCTCTAGACTAGGGGTCCTGTGCCAGGAAGAGGAGAACCCACAAAAATCAGGTAGGATTATACCTACCTGTCCTGGTGAGACAAGGCAGCTGGAAACCCAGATGTCCTCTTAGGGGGCCCATGCACAGACTCACTTCCTTGCAAACACTCACCCTGGGTTCCAGTGGAGGGGCAGCAACTCGAGGGACACCAGAGACATACAGGGAAAGACTGAGTTGTGTGGCCTCAGGGCAAGGGCTAGAGAGACAGCTGCCATTATCCCTGTGTGGAGCTCATCCCACATGTAGCCTACAGGTAGGTATTATCTTTCCTGTGTTGACTCCTACCCAAGAGGGCCAAATCTGAGAACCTATTGGTCTAGTAAAATTGGCACATGCACACCACATTTGTAATTCCCTTGGATTCTGCCCCACCCGTTACTGCAGCATCATGTGGGCCACTCTCAGCTCCTGGGCAGCCAGCCCTGCACCACAAACTTGGGTGGGGGTAGGAGGAGGCTTGTACATCAGTATATGGCTTTTAGCAGCCTGGGAAACTTGGTGGCCAGTTACCCCAGCTTGTGCTACAGCCTTTCTTGGGCAGCTCTCAGGGATCTATGAACCCAAGGTGAGCAGTGGCTGGCCATGGTGTTCTCTGGGCATTTTGTGGAGTGACCATAGCCTCAGCACCAGTGCAATAACTGAATCTGCATTAGTTTTGTAGAAACCACCAGCCATATCCTGGGACTCTGGGTCCCCACCCAGCTAGCACATTGATGAGGGTACTCTTGGCTACGGAGTTGCTGGCCCTGCCCCACAAGCTGCTGGAGGTTTGTACAGCAGTGAATGGCCCATGGCAGCCTGGGGAAATTTCTGGGGTGGGGGCTCAGCCCCAACTTGCACTGAAGCCTTTGAATTTCAGGGATCTGAGTGCTGGAGGCAACTGGTGGCTGGCTGCAGTGTTCCATGGGAATTTTGTGGAGTGGCCACAGGCTCAGCAGTGGTGGAAGAACCAAATCTGCATTAACTTTGTGGAAAATACTGGCCACAACCCATGACTTCCTGGGGCCCCACCTCACCCAACTCAGGAGGCATCAGTTGGGGCATTGTCAACACTGAGTCAGTCCACCCAGCCCACACACCTAAGGAGGCTCTTTCAAGTGGCTGAGCCGTACGGGCACAACAGGCCTGAAGGTGCCCTAGGGCTGATGCTGGTGGCAGGTGGCGTCAGTTCACAGTGAGGTCATCCCCATATTCCTCCTGGTCCAACAAGGCAGCAACCAATTGCACGTACCTGTTAGCTCCTACCAGGAAGCCTTGGTCTGGTCACAAGCAAGGCTGAAATTGGCCTGCATGGGAGCCTATCTCAAGAGTCAAATGAACAACATACCAGAGGGCAGTATCAGACCACACCAGAGAACTACCTGATTAACACCACAAGCTGCACACCCAACGGGTGGTCTCCACAGGCATAGAAGCCCACACAGATGAATACACCTCTGAGGAATCAGCCCCCACACAGCAGCTCATATGTGATGGGTGCAGCCAGTCCTTACAGCCAGTCACCCTGAGCGTCAATCCCACTCACTGACACACCAAAAGAAATTAAAGCTCAGCTACAATGAGAGAATACACACAACACATACAAGGGATACTTCTGGAACACACACAGGAGAACAGGAAGACTGCACCATTGGAACACACAGGACACCTACTACATAAGGACAACCAGCAAAGACTGAGACACATAGGAAATATACCTAATACATAGAAGCAAACACAGAGAGTCAGCTAAAATGAGGAAACACACATGTCCGAAATAAAATAACAGGAGAAAAAGGACGAAATGAAATGGAGGCAACCAACCTACCAGAGACAGAGTTCAAAACACTGGTTATGAGAATGCTTAAGGAACTTACTGATAATTTCAACAAAGAGATAGTAAGTATAAAGAAGGACATAGAAACCTTAAAAAAGAGCCAGTCAGAAATAAAGAATACGATAACTGAAATGAAGAATACACCAGAAGGAATAAACAGCAAATTAAATGAAGCAGAAGACTGAATTAGGGATTTAGAAAATAAGGTAGAAGAAAACATAACAAAAAGAAAAAAAAATTTAAATGAAGATAACTTGAGACCTCTGGGACAACATAAAGAGTAACAACATTTGCATCATAGGAGTACCAGAAGTAGAAGAGAGGGAGCAAGGGATTGAGAACCTATTTGAAGAAATAATGACTGAAAACTTCTCTAACCTGGCAAAGGAAACAGACATACAAATCCAGGAATTGCAGAATCTCAAACAAGATGAACTCAAGCAGGCTCACAGCAAGACACGTTATAATTATAATGGCAAAGGTTAAAGACAAAGAAAGAATCCTAAAAACAGAAAAAGATGAACAACTAGATACATATAAGGGAACTCGCATTTGGCCATCATCTGATTTCTCAACAGAAACTTTCTGGGCCAGAAGGGAGTGGGAGGAAATATTCAAAATGATGAAAACCAAGGGCCCACAATCAAGACTACTCTACTCAGCTAATCATTGAAGGAGAGGTCTCATTGAATGTGAGGCAGCTGTTAGGGTCTTTCTTCTTTTCAAGCTGTGCCTACACTCAAGCAAACATGTCTAAGGGACTTGCAGTTGGCATTGATCTTGGCACCACCTACAATTTTGTGGGTATCTTCCAGCACAGAGAAGTGGAAATAATTTCCCATGATCAGGGAAACTGAACCACCCCAAGTTATGTTGCTTTTACTGATACTGAATGATTGATTGGTGATCCCACAAAAAACCAAGTTGCAATGAATCCCACTAACATGGTTTTGATGCCAAACGCCTCATTGGACATAGATTTGATGATGCTGTTGTTCAGTCCGATATGAAGCCTTGGCTCTTCATGGTAGTGAATGATGCTGGAAGGCACAAGGTCCAAGTAAGAATACAAGGGAGAGACAAAAAGTTTCTATTCCAGAAGAAGTGTCATCTGTGGTTTTGACAGAGATAAGGAAATTGCAGAAGCTTACCTTGGGAAGACTGTTACCAATACTGTCATCACAGTACCTACTTACTTTAATGACTCTGAGCATCAGGCTATCAAAGATGCTGGAACAATTGCTGGTCTCAATGTACTTAGAATCATCAATGAAGCAACTACTGCTCATGTTGCTTGTGGCTTAGACAAAAAGGTTGGAGTTGAAAGAAGTGGCACTTGTGATGTGTCAATTCTCACAATTAAAGATGAAATCTTTGAGGTCAAATATAAAGCTGGGAATACCCACGTAGGTGGAGAAGACTTTGATGATCAAATGGTCAACCATTTCATTGCAGAGTTCAAACACAAGCACAAGAAGGACGTTAATGTGAAAAAGAGGGCTATCTGTTGCCTCCATACTGCTTGTGAATGTACTAAGTGTACTCTCTTTTCTAGCACCCAGGCCAGTATTGAGATTGAATCACTCTATGAAGGAATTGACTTTTATATCTCTATCACCCATGCCCAATTTGAAGAACTGAATGCTGACCTTTTCTGTGGCACCCTGGACCCTGCAGAGAAAACCCTTCAGGATGCTAAGCTTGACAAGTCCCCGATCCATGATGCTGTCATGGTAGATGGTTATACCCCTCTACCCAAGATTCAGAAACTTATACATGACTTCTTCAATGGAAAAGCATTGAATAAGAACATCAACCTTGATGAGGCTATTGCTTATGGTGCAGCTGACCAGGCAGCCATGCTATTTAGAGACAAACCTGAAAATATTAAAGATTTGCTGCTGTTGAATGCCACTCCTCTTTTTCTTAGCATTAAAACTGCTGGTGGAGTCATCAAGCACAACACTACCATTCCTACTAAGCAGACACAGACCTTCACGACCTACTTGGACAACCAGCCTGGTGTGCTGATTTGGGTTTGTGAAGGTGAGCAGGCCATGACCAAGGATAACAACCTGCTTGGCAAGTTTGAACTCACAGGCATACCCCATGCACATCGTGGTATTCCTCAGATTGAAGTTATTTTTTATATTGATGCCAATGGCATCCTCCATGTTTCTGCTGTGGATAAGAGTACAGGAAGAGAGAAGATTACCATCACTAATGACAAAGATTGTCTGCGCAAGGAAGACACAGAGTGCGTGTTCTACAAAGCTGAGAAGTACAAAGCTGACGATGAGAAGCAGAGGGACAAGGTGTCTTCCGAGAATTCACTTGAATCCTATACATTCAACATGAAAGCAACTGTTGAAGATGGAAAACTTCAAGGCAAGATCAGTGATGAGGGCAAACAGAAGATTCCTGACAAATGCAATGAAATCATCAACTGTTTTGATAAGAATCAGACTGCAGAGAAGGAAGAATTTGAACATCAGCGGAAAGAGCTGGAAAAAAGTCTGCAATCCCATCGTTAGCAAGATGCAGGTGGTACGTCAAGAGGGATGCCTGGAGGCTTCCTTGGTGGTGGAGCCCTCTTTCTGGTGGCCTCTTCTAGCTCACTATTCAAGAGGTTGATTAAGCCAAACTTGAGCATAGAGTTAGCATTGTTCTACACAAAATATGGAAGGGCCCAAATGTGTAGCAAATTCCATGGCAGTTTTAAAGTTGAGCTGCTATATATTAATCGTAAATAACTGGGTATTCTTGATACTTGACTATGGAATATGTGCACAAGGAAGGGAAATAATGATGCACTTTATAAACACTTTATTGTAAAGTGGAAAATGTGATTTCTTAAAACTATTTAAAATTGGCACCATAAAAGAAATAGTTGAACAAGAGATAAAGAGCTTTCAGACAAGGAAAAGCTAAAGGAAAAATAGAAAAGAAAAGGAAAAAAAGGCTAAAGGAGTTCATTACTACCAAACTAGTACTACAAGAAATGATAAAGGGATTTTCTTTAAGAAGAAATAGGGGGGAAACAAATAAACAGAAGGAAAACAAAAATATGAATAATAAAATGGCAGTAACAATGTATCTATCAATAATCACTTTAAATGTAAATGTGTTAAATGCTCCAGTAGAAAAAAAACCTTGAGTAGCTGAATGGATAAGAAAACAAGGCCCATACATATGCTGTCTACAAAAGACACATCTTAGAGCAAAAGACACACATAGACTGAAAGTAAAGGGATGGAAAAAGGTATTTCATGCAAATAGAAATGAAAAAAACAGCTGGAGTAGCAATACTTATAGTGGACAAAATGGACTTTAAAACTAAGACTGTAATAAGATAAACAGAAGGATGTGACATAATGATAAAGGGATAAATCCCACAAGAAGACATAACCCTAGTAAACATCTATGCACCCAACACAGGAACACCTACATACAGTAGACTCTCAGTTAACTGACACCCATTGGAGGTTGGCAGACTTTCTATGAACTGGAAATGAATTTTGCTGGTTGTTTGAGAGTGACAGTAGCTTGAGTTATGGTTAATGGAGAGTCAACCGTGTATAAAAGAAATATTGACAGATATGAAGGGAAAGAACAGCAGTACAACAATCATAGAAGGGGACTTTACCACCCCATAGATGCCAGTCAGATCTTCTAGACAGAAAATCAACAAGGAAACAGTGGCCTTAAATTACACACAGACCAGATGGATTTAATTAGCATTTTTAGAGCATTTCACTCCATAGCAGAGAATATACATTCTTTTCAAGTTCATAGAACATTTTCCAAGATAGATCCCATGTTATGCCACAAAACAAGTCTCAATGAATTTAAGAAGACTGAAATCACATCTAGGGTCTTCTCTGACCACCGTGGTATGAAACTAGAAATCAATCACAAGAAAAAAACTGCAAAACACACAAATACATGGAGGCTAAATAACATGTTACTAAACAATGAATGGGTCAACAATGAGATCAAGGAAGAAATCAAAAGGTACCTTGAGACAAATGAAAATGAAGACACAATGAACCAAAATCTCTGGGACATAGCAAAAGCAGTTTTAAGAGGGAAATTCATTGAAATACAGGTCTACATCAAGAAACAAGAAAAGGGGAGTTCCATGGTGGTGTAGTGGCTAGGCTTTGGTGCTGTCAACACTGCGGTCTGGGTTCGATTCCCAGCCAGGGAGCTACCCACGTTAAAAAAAAAATCTCAAACACTCTAACCTCACACCTAAAGGAACTAGACAAAGAACAGCAAGCCAAGCCCAAAGTGAGCAGAAGGAAGGAAATAATAAAAATGAGAGTGGAAATAAAATAGAGTCTAAAAATATAATTTACCTACTCTTCATTCCTGTTCCCCTAATATTAAAATTTTGTATAATGCTTTGGGTTGAATTGTGTCCCCCTCCACAATTCATATGTTGAGGCCCTAGCTCCCCCTGTAATGGTTCTTTGGGAGATAATTAGTTTTAGATGAGGGCCCTTGTAAGAGATCAGAAAGCACATTTTCTCTCTCTCTGTTTCTCTGTCTCTGTCTCCCTCTGTCTCTCTCTCTCTCTCTGGGTAAGTGTGTGTGTGTGTGTGTGTGTAAGGATACAGCAAGAAGGCAACAGTAGAGACCTTTCACCAGGAACTGAATCAGCCAGAACCTTTAATCTACATTTTCAAAAAGCTCTGCGAACTCCATGTGGAAAAAATGCAAAGAGATTCAAAAACAGATACCTTAGAGCAGTGGTTCCCAACCTTTTCCCACCTGTGTACTCCTTTTAAACCTATTTCTAGAAAGTGTACCCCTTGTTTTTAAATACTGACACTTTCGTTCAGTGCCTATCTTTCATGGCACAGGATCATTGCAGATTTTCTCCTAGAAGTTACATATTTTATATTTAGATCTATGATTTATTTTGAATTAATTTTTGTATGAGGTGTGAGGCATCTGTTGAGTTCATTTTTTTTTTTTTTTTTGCATATAGATGTCCAGTACTTCCCGCACCATTTGTTGAAGGCTTTCCTTTCACCATTCAGTTGCCTTTGTACCTTTGTCAAAAATCAGTTGACTGTATTTTTGGGCTTTCTCTTATGTCTCTGTCTATCTTTGTACCAATACCACACTATCTTACTAATTTTTAAGTCTTGAAGTCAAGTAGTATATTTCTTCTACTTGGTTCTTTTGAAGAATATTCTAGCTCCTTTGTTTTTCCATATAAATTTTAGAATCAGCTTATTGGCATCTCCAAAATTCTTGCTGGGATTTTGATTGGGAGTGTGTAAAATCTAAAGATCAAGCTGGAGAGAAATAAAAATATTTTGTTCGTTTACATTTATACCTAAGTACTTCATTTTTTTCTGGTGTGACTGTAAACCTCACCTCTTTTTAAACAAGGAAAAATAATCTGAGTATATTTGCAAACTTGTTAGGCCTATTCCGATATGACCTCGGGCTGAAATTTCATTTATCTCCTGATTCCATGACCCAGGACCCAGTTTGACTTGTCTCATGGGGGCATTGTCACTGCCCAGAGCCAGCATCTGAGTATTGCACTTTTCTGGTTGACAAGTAAATCTGGAAAATGGCTTCAGGGCCTTTGGAGGAAGGCATAAAGAAATTTCATATTACATACTTGTGGCTTTGTCAGGGGGATGCATTATCTCTGGTGAACCAGTATGGAATTGTAGCCGGTCTCCGAAGCGGGTGAGAAGCAACAACACTTCATTATAGTGAGGAGTTAGAGGTAAGTGTACACAGTCCTGATTTATAGTTCTTTTTTTTAAATTTCACACAAGTCTGTAGGGTAATCATCTTCTGCCCAAATATTTTAAGCCATTGGCAGTGATTACTAATGATCAAACTTTAGATTGATACCCTGGTCTTGATTTCTATTATGGCAGCTATGCTTAATTGAAAAAATAGATAAATTTTACCTCCGTTTGACATCATAACACCTGCCCTGCAAACTCCCAATTTACCATCAGTCCTACAATCTGCTTTCCATGATCTTTTACCCAAATAAATGAGTGTCC
Organism: Lyroderma lyra; assembly: GCA_004026885.1. Lineage (NCBI taxonomy): Eukaryota > Metazoa > Chordata > Mammalia > Chiroptera > Megadermatidae > Lyroderma > Lyroderma lyra. Next base: position 263,246 of record PVJL010001240.1, on the reverse strand, counting down.
CTATCTTGTAAATGAGTGGAGTTTGACATCATGAATTTATGGTTCCAATATCAAATGGATTCTCACGACAGCTAGTCAACCCTTCTACTATGTGTTTTTGGTCAGCCACTCTCCTGTTTTCCGCAGGAACATTTTAAAGCCTTCCCCACTTTCCCCAAACCTCTCTGCCTGAAAACTCTCTCCACAGATAATTTTCCTTCTCAAAGCACCAAGAGCATTGGGACATACTTAGTTGTATCAGCTCCCATCCTTTTCATTTTCCAATCTGAAAGGAAGAGGTGGCCTTACTGCTGCTCAGGAGTAATCTGCTAACTTTTATTCGACTACCTGATATATATTAAGGATCTATTATGTGCTAAATATAGCAGGTCTTTGAATAACTTCTCATTCAATGTTGTTTGGTTATAATGATGAGGAAAAAAATGATTCCCAATGGGGACCACAGTCTTTGTGGAGTTTGCATGTTATCCCCATTACTATGTGGGTTTTCTTCAAGTATTCTGGTTTCTTCTCATATCCCAAATATGAACACGTTAGGTGAATTGAAGTGTCTACGTGGTTCTGGCCTGAGTGAGTGTACGTGTGTGTGTGAGTGCACCCTGCGATGGACAGGCGTACTGTCCAGGGTGGATTCCTGCCTTGCACCCTGAGCTGCCAGGACAAAATCCAGCCACTTGTGATCTTGAACTGCAATAATGATGTTACTTGTTTTTACTCATCTTTCTTAAATGGGTGTATAGCTCACATATATTTCAATGTTTAATATTAGAAGTGTTTTGGCTCTTTATTTAGAATTTTGATAATGTTTTTGTGACCAGAAATATGCCATGGGAACTTAACTCTTGTTTACATCAATTAGCCTACAGTAAAATCGTTTTCATTATACATCATTTCACTTAAAGTCATAATTTCCAAGCACCTATTGACAACATTAAGTGAGGACCTACCATATTCTATAATACTTGGAGTTGGGGACATAGTGGAGAACAGAGCAGCTTGCATTCGGGGGCAGGGATGAAAAACAAACAAGTGAGCAAGGAAAGTATCAGTTAAAATAGTGTGATGTGACAGAGAATAACCGGTGATCAGAGATGGATTGTGAGGAGGAGCCATTTCAGCCATATAAAACCTAAAGGATGATAATGAGTCAGCCGGGTAAAGATCAGAGAGAGACAGCATTCCAGATGATGGCAACGGAAAATACAAAGGTCTTATGGAGGAATAAGCTTAGCATGTTGGAGAAACAGAAAGAAGGCCAATGTGACTAGATTGCATTGAGTAAGAGAAAGCGAACAAACAGCAAGAGGTGAGGTCAGAGAGTGAGCAGAAGGTAGCCATGTATGGCCTTGTAGGCCCAAATAATGATTTTGGATCTTAAAAATACAGTGGGAAATTATTGGAGACTTTGGAGTATAGGAATAACATGGTTTCTGTTATAAAGTCATTCTAGCCACTACTACATGGAGAATGGCTTGTTGTTAAGAGGCAAGAATGGGAACAGAGAGACCAATTAGGAGACTATTGTTGCAGCCTAGGTGAGAGATGAGAGTGGACCATGGTAGTAAAGGAAGCATTGGAGAAAGTGAATGAAGATGTGTGTTAGAGGTTACATTATCAGGAATAACTGATAGATTGAATGTGGAAAGAGGGAAATCAAGGACATCTTGATTTGTGGCTAGAATAACTGGATGGATTGAAGTGCCATTCACTGACAAAGCCAAGCACTCTGTTTTGGATGTGTTGTATATAGATGTTATTCAAAGCCATGAGACAGCATGAGATTCTTGAAGATGCAAGTATAAAGAGCAAGGAGAGTAGGTCTACAAATTGAATCCTGGGGCACTCCATCATTTAATAGTCAAGTGAGAAGGAGAAATCAACAAAGAAGACTGAGTAGAAATGGCTAGTAAGGTTGGAGGAAAACAGAGTGAAATATCCTGAAAGCTAAGAGAAGTGGGTGTTTTATATCTTTCCGGAGCCAGTTAAACAACAGAAACCACATTCAGAATTTTAAACAAAAAGAATTTAACATGAGGAATTGCTTACTCAGGTGACAGCTATTCTCAGCAATTAACCCAGAAATTTAGCAACAACAGGAAGCTGCTTCACTTCTACAGGAGGAGAGAGTAGAAGGTGGTGTTACCCAAGTCCAGGATCAGAGACCACACAGCAGAAGCAGCAAGGCTGGCTCAGCAGGAGCTTGGTCCATGGAAGAGGGGCCTATCCAGTGGGAGCCACAGAGGAGATACAGTTACTGCTAGAGATAACACTCAAAACAGAGGGAAAGGAAGGGGAATAACCTAGCTTTCTCCCTTCTCTTGCTCTCTGATCTTCAGCCAATGATTCCCATTGGCCAAGTCTATTAGAAAGTCAGAGAGGAAGGGTGCCTGGGAAATATAGTTATCTGTTTTACACTGCAGAGCAGGAGAAGAAGGGAAATGGCTCTGAGAACAAATGGGCAAATGACTGACACATGTAAGTAAGATGGGGACTTGGAAATGACTGTTGCATTTAGCAATGTGGAGGTTATTAGTGACTTTGACAAGAACAGTTCGATAGAGTGGTATGAACAAAAACCTGACAGGAGTGAGTTCAACAGAGAATGGGAAAAGGAGAATAGGAGGCACTAAATACAGATGACTTTTTTTTTTTTTTTTGGAGTCTTGCTTCAAAAGGAAAAAAGATGAATGGAGTGGTATGTGGAGTGGGAGGTAAGATTATTAGTAGGTATTTTCATGATGGGAGAAATAACAGCATATTTGAATGCCACTAAGGAAAAAATGAAGAGAGAAGTAAAAAGTGATAATACAGGAGAAAGAGAGTTACTGGGGTGGTGTACTTGAGTAGGCATGAAGGGATGAGATTTGGTGCACAAGTGGTACAATAATAGGATTTGTAGACAATTAGTGCATAGAATCATCATCACTGACTTGGAAAATACCTTAAAAGTCATGTGCTCTAACTTCTCGTGTGTAGAAATTCCCTGTGCAGCCCCTCAGACACATACTGGTCCAGCGTTGGCTTGAAAGTCTCCAGTGATGGTAAACTTAAAACTTCCCGCAGCAGCCATTTTCCATTTTACAACAAATAACAATTGTTAGAAACATTTTCCTTTTCAAAACAAGATGAAATTAGCACCTTGTTGTAGATTGGGTTATTTTTTGGACAAATCAGCCACAAGGGTCATTTGGGGGTCAATTGGGAAAATATAAATATGTGGTATTAGATGAGTTGAAAATTTATTAAAATTGGCTGAAAAAAAGCAGTTTGCAGAACAATATGTAGAATGATTTTATTTGGTATTATATATCTGTTCATATGTACAAACACACATATAAAGAGAAAGAGAGATCTGAAAGGATATGCATTAAGATATTAAATTTGTGATCTCTGGGTAATGGGAATGTATCTGAGTTCTAGCACAACTTCAATGAACACATAGTTCTTAAACTGTTTAGAGAATAGAAAAAGTTAACTTTTCCCAATTCTTCATATGAAAGTAGGATAATTAATATCAAACTGACAGTGATAGCATGAGAAAAGAAATATATGGACCAATCTCACCTATAAATATAGATATAAAAATCCTGAATATAGATATTCAAGTTCTAAATAAAATATTGGCAAATAGAATTCAGATGAAATTCTAGAGGCGTTTTCATTAATGTCAGGAGCAAGACTAGGATGGTTGCCATCATTGCTATTACTCAATATTATCCTGAAAATTCTACCTTACTAAGTAAAATAAGAAAATTGAGAGGTACAAATATTTGAAAGAAAGTGACAAAATTATCATTGTTTTAATTAAACCTTTTGAATGTTAGGAACAGAGTCTCAACTTATCTTAAATAATAGAGATTTATTGTAATACATGAGAATGAGGAACTAAGAATAGAAGACAATTTCTTAATTATGATAAAAGGTGTCTGTTTAAAAATTCTACAGCAAGTATCATACTTAAAAGCTTGCCTCCTGAAAGTTGAAATGAGACAAGAATTTCCTCTATTGCCATTGTATTGGAAATCCTAGCCAGTAAAAATAGAAGAAAAAGAAAAAATTTAAAGGTTTGGATAGGAAGAAATAACACTGCCATCATTTTAGAAAACACAAATGTATACATAGAATATATAAAAGCAATGCAGGATAAACAAATTTAGAAAGGTTGCTGGACATGTGGTCAATATCGAAAATCAATTGTATTTCTGTATATAAGTATCAAGCAGTTGAAAACTAAAAATATATTGTCATTACAATAGCAAAAAATACATAGCAGGGAGTTCCCTGATGGTGTAGTGGCTTAAGGCTTCGGTGTTGGCACTGTCAGCGCTGCAGCCTGGGTTCGATTCCCAGTCAGGGAGCTACCCACATACCAAAAAGCAAAAACAAAACAAAACAAAACAAAACAAAACAAAAACATAGCAATAAATATAGGAAAACGTGTGAGGCTTTTACATAGTAAACTATAAAAAATTATTGAGAAAAATTAAAACCTAACTAAACGGAATTATATACCATGTTCATGGAGTGGATGACTTGATAGCTTTAAGGTGTCAATTCTCCAAAAACTGATTTATAGATCAATGAGCTGTATTTAAAAATCCCACCAGTATATGTGTATGTGTGTGTGGGGGAGACATGACAAGCTAAATTAAATTATATGGACATGAAAAGGTCCAAGAATAGCTGAGACACTCTCAAAGAACTAGTTGGGAAGACTTACTCTACTAGATACTGTCATTATATAGTGAAAGTAATTAAAATAACATGATATTGGCTCAGTGAGAGGCAAATAGACCAGTGAAACAGAATAGAGACCAGAAATAGACCCACACAGATAGGTATAAAACAAAGGTGGCACTACTCTTCAGTGGGGAAAGGATTTTTTTTTCAATAAACTGCTAGCACAATTGTCTGCCTATATGGGAAAAAGAAAACTTGACCACTACCTCATATCCACAAAAATCAATTCCAGGTAAATCATAGATCTAAATGTGCGAGGTAAAATAATAAAACTTCTAGAAAATATAATTTGGCAAGATATTTTCATTATCCTTGGGAAATGTAAGGCCTTTTAATCAAAACACAAAGTAGGACTTGGACAGAGAATTTGTAGGTCTTTAGATATTTTGGATCTGAGCTTTATACTTTTCTGTATTACAAATATCTTTACCCACTATGTGGTTTGCATTTTCACTCTCTTAATAGCATCTTTTTTTTTTTGATGAAAAAGTTCTTCATTTTAATATAGTTAAACGTGTCCATCGTTTCCTTTATGCAGTACTCTCTGGAGGTAAAAGGATGGACTGTTTAAATGCTAAAGGCCAATTTGTTATCTCAATTTGCTTCTGTGGGTTCAGCCCTAATTACAGACTGAGGAGGCAGAGATTCAAGGAACCCCCTGCCTGTCTTCTCAGGTGACTGAGGGTTGGGGTGGAATGGGGAGTCCAGTCATGGCAATCCAGTCATGTCTTTGGAATGGAGCTGCAGAGAATGTTATTAATAGGTGTTCTGGTGGAACCTCCCCCATCTCTTCCCTGTGAATCCCCTCAGAATTCGGAGGGCTTCCACACTGTGAGACTCACTTGGTTCCCCTGCTCCTAGACACCAGACGCAATCTTCACTACCGTTCATTCATTCTGACCTCAACCCTTACTAGTCTCCCTCAGCTCACTCCCCTCCAGCTACAGTCATGTCTTCCCTGGCCTTCAAACATGCCAGGCACACTCCTGCTCTGAGGCCTTTGCATTTGCTGTTATCTGCGCCTGGAACACTCTTCTGTCAGGTATCTGCGTGGTTTGCTCCCTCACACGCTTCAGGTCTTGACTTAAATGTCATTTTCTCAGAGAGGTCTTTGCTGTCCATTCTATCCAAAACTTTATCACCTCTCCATGCTTCCTATCCTCCTCCTTGCTTTAGTTTTCCCCTAAGACCCTATATACCAAGGGTGCCAAAAGTATGTATACACATTTTAAGAGATGGTATCTATGTATTACTTTTCGAAGTTGAATTGAATTACAGTAGCAGTGTGTATTATGACATTCACTCAACAGATGGCATTAGTCAAATGAATGCCAGCATCACCATGCAACAGGCCGGACAGTCACAGAAAGTGGCAGAAGTACAGTTGTCTTTGGAGGAGCACAAGACCATCTTGAAGTGGTATTTGAAATTTGAGAACATTGTTTGAGTTTCCCCCACATTCTCCTGACTTAACATCCCTTGACTTCTACCAATGGGGGACCTTAAAGGATATGATGTGTTGTAGAAAACCTGCTACGTTGGCAGCACTTCAGGAAGAAATCGAAATGGCATGCACAGCGATACAAGGAGACACTTTGGTCAATGTTGCTCAAGCAGTAATTCACTATCATCAGAAGTGTCTGGATGCTGATGGTCACCACTTTGAGCACCTCTTGTCATTGCAGAAGTCAAATGTGACTTGTATTCATCTTTTGTTTTGGTATATATTATTACAATTATAATAAAGTTTTTTCCTTTCTTAAAATATGTATACATTTTTTTGGCACCCTCTGTATTTTTGTTGCTTATTTTATTGTCTGGCACTCGCTCTGTAATGTACAGGTAAGCTCAGTGAGGACAGAATTTTTTTTTTTTTTTGGTCACTGTTGTATCCCAGAACCTAGTAGAGTTCCTGGTAACATAGTAGATGCTCAATACTAGTCGAATGAATAAAATCAACATTTACTGAGTGCTGACTAGGGGTGGACCTATGCTGAGCACTGATAGTATGATGGAGAAAGAAGGAGGCCTTGGTCTTGCCCTCAGGGAGCTCACCTGCTGTGTAAGGAGAGAGCAGTAAGGCAACAGGTCTGTAGGGATCTTCTGCTCTGATAACCTAAATAGGACTGGGGGACACTGGCTTGGTTCCTGTGCACCTGCAGTTCCAGATGGGAGACTCAGTCACAGTGGCTTGGTTTCTGGGTTTTGAAGTGGGAGCTGAACAGGAAGCCCCACAACCAGAAATGGTATCCCTCCTATTGTTTGGTTTCTTTGATCCTGGGCCCGAGAAAGACATTCTTGCAACCTGTTGGCTGATACTCCAGAGCCCAGGCCTTCCCACCCTGACTGAGAAACTCATAATGTGCTGTCATTGCCTGTTAACTGCTCTGAGGTCATCTAGAACATAAGCACCTTGAAGACAGGGACCATAGATGTGCTGCTTACAGGTACATTGCCAGTCACTAGCTCAGCCCTTGGCTCACACTCGCCACAGAGTGTGGGTGCTGCAGGCCAGACTGCCTGAGTTTGAATCCCAGCCCTGCTACTTACAAGCTGTATAACTTTGGGCAAGGCACTTCATCTCTTTGTGCTTCAGCTTCCCCATCTGTAAAATGGAGACGATAGTGGTCCCATCTCCTTGTGGTGTTGTCAGAATTGAGTGAGGTAACATTTTCAAAGTGCTTAGAACAGTGCCTGGCACACGGTAAGTGCTGGGTAAACAAACGGTAACGCTACCTGTTGCTTGAATGAGTGAAAGGCAACTGTGCTTGCCCCCATCTGTCCTGAGCTCAAATGTGGGTCCCACATCTCTTTGAAGCAGAGTTCTTTGAGCCCTGGGACAGCTCAAATGTACTAACTTTCTGGTGGGGGAAGCCAAACTGCAGCACCCAGCCTAGATGCCCTCAGAGCAAGTTTCCATCGGTGTCCTCTTGTGGCCTTTCCTGACTTTATTTCTGTTCCGACCTGTACCAGTGCTTGGGATACCCCTGGCATCACCAATTTTCATTTGGTCTGTCAGAGAGCTTGATTGCCCTCCTCCTCCAGCAGCTGGAGCACAGTATTCTGCTCTCTTTGTGAAAAATTGTAGAGCAGCAGTCCCCAACCTTTTTGGCTCCAGGGACCAGTTTCGTAGAAGACAATTTTTCCATGGATGGGGGCAGGGGTAATGGTTTCAGGATGATTCAAGTGCATTACATGTATTGTGCATTTTTATTTCTAATGTTATTACACTGTAATATATAATGGAATAATTATGCAATCTCCACCTCAGCTCCACAGATCATGAGGCATTAGATCATAAGGAGCGCACAACCTGCATCCCTTGCATGTGCAGTTCACAGTAGGGGTCACGCTCCTATGAGAATCTAATGCTGCTGCGGCTGTAAATACAGATGAAGCTTTGCTTACTCACCTGCTGTTCACTTCCTGCTACGCAGCCCAGTTCCCAACAGGCCACGGACCAGTACTGGTCCTTGGCCTGGGGGTTGGGGACCCCTTTTGTAGAGCTTTCCTATCTTCTCTGGGCCAGGGTTGGGCTCACCCACCAGAAACCTCATCCTGGTGCAGCAGGCGATGGCATGGGCACGGTATGCTGGGAAAAATGTGAGGTCACCAGTGTCTGGTTACAAAGCCAGAGCATTGTGAACTCCAGCTTTGAGTGTAGCCCCAAAGCAGGGGACATGAGCTGGGAGGAAGCTAGTGGCATGATGAGCCAGTTTGGGCCTAGATCAAGCTGCTTCCTGGAAGTGGACTAGCCTGCAACAGAGGCTCTTAACCTGGGCTCCACAGGGTTCAGATTGCGCTTCTGAGAGGGTCATTGAACACCTTGAAAGTAAATACGTTGTGTGTGTGCAAGAGAGAGCAGATGGCAGTTTTCTGTGGAGAGGATACATAGATTTTCAGAGGGGCCTGTGAAGAAAGACCGATTGGGAATCACTGGTCTAGTCCTCAAATTGTGGGAGGCAACATAGCCTTAATGGGAAACACAGCCTTGCCATCAGATTGCCTACATTTATGTACTGGCTCTGTCACATACTGCCTGCGAGCTTGGGCAAGTCACTTTGCCTCTTTGTGCATCAGTGTCCTCAGGTATGAAGTGAGATCATCGGGTTCTTGAGAATAAAAACTGAGGTAATGAGGGCAAAGCCCTTAGTAGACTGTGTGGAACGTGATAAAGTAGGCGTTATCATCGGACATTCAGAAGATCACCTGCACTTGGTGCGTGGGTGTGCATGTGTGTGTGCGCGCGCATGCGAGTTTTTGAGACTAGGGGGTAAAGCATGGGACACAGTAGTTGGAGCTCCTGGAATTGGTGCCAAATGGTTGGTCAGGCTGATGGAAAGGGCTGTAAGATGATATTGGTTGGGAATGATCAGTCCCTGGAGGTTGTGGAGAGTCTCATCTCTTCTCTAAGGTACAACGGAAGCAAGACTGTTTCACCTTGTATCTGCAATGATTTAGGGTGCATCGAGGTAATACCTCCTAAATAGCAACTCTATAGGCCTGCTGTTCTCTGTGTCCTAAAATTTTGACAGTTAGAATCGTAGCTCAGGCAACAAAGCCTTTGCTAACATGTATGCTCAGTGGCAAATCTGTGAAGGGAAGCAGGGTGAGGGCCCATCACAAACGTTAACTTTGTTCTTGACTTGGATGTTTTGTTTTTTACTCCTAGGAGCCATACTGCTACTGCCAGCTACAAAACTTGTTGCTACTCATTCACAGTTATTCATAGATGACAAGCTGGTGTCCTGAGCAAGGTGCAGCTGGCTACCTAGCCCACGCATTAAGTCCCCTGTGGATTTGAACAGCCCATTTAAGTGGGCAGTGTACTTCTCCTTCGTTACTCTAGTACTTAATATGCCAACTGTTCTATTAGTGTATTTCATCCTTTGAGCTGGGCCTTTTCCTTTCTAGCTTCACAATTCGTTTTCCTTTGTAATTTTGTACATTTTTTTGTCTGCCTACTAACAAGGTTTAATCCTGACTCCTGTCATTTTTGTCTTCCCATAGACAAGTGTTTAGTTTCTTCATTGTCAAGTCTGAAGCAAATTTCTGATTGGTGTATGATATTTTAATATCTACATAGTTTTACTTGCCATTAGCCAGATTGTTGCCATTAGCGTAACTATTATTATAACAAAAATAATAGTTATCTACTGAAGTCCTTGAATGTAGATCTTGTTTAGGAAATAATTTAGGTAAAAGGTTTGCAAATTTAATAAATAGGTAAAAAGTTTGCGAAAAGTAAAAAGAAACACAGTGTCATAACATGTTCTCTTAATACTGTAGATGTCTCCTAGGACAAACCAACTGGGAGGCAGGACAGATCCACATGGCCAAGGATAACGGACCTTAAAATCTGAACACTATTTGGGTCCACCAAAACGATTCATTCTCTAGTTTCAGTTAAGACCCCCCTAGCACCTGGCAATCCTGTCTTATGTCCCTGGTCAGCTCCTCTTCAGTGTCCTCAAGCAGCCATCCCACAGCCATTCCACTTTCCTCCAGACCCCAACCCCGACCTGCCCTCCATTTCAGCAGAGCAAAATTCAAGCCAACCGTGTGAACTCCTTCAGCCTGACATTGACTGACCCACAGATTCAACTCAAATGCAATAGCGCCCCCTTCCTCTCTGTGGTGGACACCACATGTGCTTCCCGGACCTTCAGTACCCGCAGCAGACAGCCCTCAGCTGTCACAGCCTTTGGGGGATTGCCTCAGCTGATCACAGCCACGTTGCCCAAGGGCATGCCCACTTCCCAAGGCAGCCCGCACTCAATGAATAATATGGGGTACCAAGGCCAGGCCCCCTGGTTCCAACTCCCCATGTGGCTGGCCAAGTTCTTTCAAACCTGCATGGCTGGTGAGCCCAAGAGCACTCTCTAATAAACATCCTGCATGCTTGATCTCCATGTCTGAGCCGGCTTCTCAGCAAATCCAACCTGCAACACCCTCTTCTCCCACCCACAATTCCCTCCTCCTGCCCAAGGCAGAGACCCACGGGCCCTGTGTGCTATTCCTGTTCCCCTCCCCTCCCCTTGGGTCTTCCCCAGGGACCATATCTCCCCTCCTAGGTCAGCCCTATCTTATTGCACTTCTCTGGCACGTCTGGCTCTGATGGCCATTCTCTCCTCCCTTTATTTCTAGGACATTTGGTTCTCTGTCACTTGCTTTACATTCCTTAAGTGCTTGTGGTCTTTGGGGCTCCATCCTTGGTCCTCTTCTCCTCTTATTCATTATCTCGTGCATAACCATGGCTTCAACTACCTCAATGTGCTGAAAATGCCCAAATGTGTCTCTCCAGTCCAGACCTTTGCTACCAAGTGATAACACTTTAATATCCAAGCAGCTAATACCCATCCCCGCCTCCAAGTGCCACAAGTACCTCAAACCCAACGTGGCCCTTGTCTCCAACCCCTGCCCCAGCCTAGGACTTCCCTGTGTTCCCAAACTCAGTGAATGGTACCACCATGTGCCCAATTACTCAAGCCAGAAAACGGGCACTGCCCTTGGGACAACTTCTTTCCCGTATTATCTACTTCCCAGCAACCACCACGTTGATTGTGCTTATTTAAGGGCTCTTGAATCCCTCCTTTACACCCTCCTGTCAGTGTCCTAGTTTGGGCTTTGAACCTGTATAACCCAACTGGCTGCAGTGGCCTCGTCAGCCTTTTCCCTGCCCCCCTGGCCCTGCCCTTCCCTCTGCTCCAGAGCAGTGCTTCTTAAAAGTAATTTGGCTATGGTACTTGCCCATTCACAATGACCCAGTGGCCTCCAATTGCCTTTGGAATGAAGTAAAAACTCCTTGAACTGGCACCTCTTAGATCTGGCTGCTGCCTACCTGGCTTCATCACCCCCAGCCCACCCCCATCTAGCACTTTCTATTCTAGCACAACTGGACGGCTGAAGTGCTTTGAACATGCCTCATTCTCCCACATCTCAATGCCTCCTTTGTACATGTTCTCTCTGGATAGCGGCCTTGCTACTCCCCAGTTATGGCTCCCCCACAACCAGCCTCTATTTATTCTACAATTTTCCTGATTCTCTGAGGCTGGTTTAGGCCCCCCTGTGCTTTACAGACACCCCTGGGCTTACCACATCCTACCCAGCGCCTCTCTTTCCATGCCTTTGTTTTCTACCACACTGAGTTCCTTGCCTGTAATCGCAGAGACTGCCACAGGCTTTGGCAGCTGGTTGCCACTCTTTAAGGCAAGCTTGTCCAGCCTGCAGCCCGTGGGCCACATGCTGCCCAGGGTGGCTTTGAATGCAGTCCAATGCAAGGACATACGTTTTCTTAAGACATTAGGAACATTCTGCATGGGCCTGAATTTTTTGTTTTTAGCTCATCAGCTATTGTTAGTGTTAGTGTATTTTTTTGTTGTTAGTGTATTTTATGTGTGGCCCAAGACAATTCTTCTCCTTCCAATGTGGCCCAGGGAAGCCAAAAGATTGAGCACCCCTGCTTCAAGGGCTTTTTGGATAAATGTGACAGCGAAGCACAAGTGGGTAGCAGGGAGAGAAAGGGAAACAAGAGGTTTGAGGTGGGACCGAAGACCAATGCGCCTGTCTCACGATGTTGCTCTGGTTAGACTCTCTGTCTTTCGTGTGCGACAGACCCAGATTGTCTCCTCGTGCTCAGAGGTCCGTGTGGTGGCTGTAGTGTCCTACCCTCCCTGCATTAGGAAAGGGCACAAGTGAACCAGAGCCTTCAGATCTGTGCTAGGTGGGTAGGGCAGACACATAAGACCCTTGTCCACTGCGAGTGGCCATTCCCACCTGTGTCTGTGGACACTGCAGGTCTCTGAGACACAGAACCACTCACCTAAACCCTTTGCTGGCCGACTAACATGAAAGAGGGGAAAGAGAATCTTGACAATGCTTACCACTGCTCTGTGACTACTTTGATATAATCCTTTTAGAAGATTCCACAAAGGCTGAGGTGTCATGTCTTCAGCCTTTGGGGTGGCGAGGCCAAGCCTGGGGCAGCTCTGATCACAAGAAGCTCCCCCCCCCTTTTTTTTTTTGCCCCAGTGTGCCAGACAAATACTTTCTGTGTGTGCTGTGACATGAAAAAGGTTAATTAACATTGTTCAATAACATCGAATAACTCTCATCATGTCCCAAGAGTTTCATGAGTGCCCCCTTGGCACCTTGGCACCTTGAATTGACCCAAACATTTCCCCCCAATTAAAGCTTTTTCTCAGGGTCTAAAATATGGCAGGGGTCTTTGTTTATCTCCATTTTACAGATAAAGAAACAAAAGCACAACGAGGTGGAGACCTACCCGCTACAACACCATCACAGACAAACCTGATGGGGGTTAGCTGGCTTCAGTGGAACAGGAAAGTGTGGAAACAGCTCTGGGAAGGGCAACAGGCTGAGGGCCCAACCCTCGAAGGCCGTCCAGCTTCAGTGCATTTATACTCTGCCCACAAGAGGTCAGTAGTTTCCATAGGAACAGAGTGGGATACACAGCGGAAGGTGGAGCCAAGGGCAGCCACCCTGTCCTTATAGCAGCCCTGGATCCTGGGTACACAGCAGCTCCGTCAAAGGAAATGCTGTACCAGCAGTGCTTCCACGAGCTGCCTCCTCCTGTATGACACAACAGGTTGGGACTGGCCAATCGTATGCTTCTACATGAAGGCCGGTAGTTCCCAGGGGCCCCCCGTTATACAAGGTATGATAAAAAATATGCTGCATGCTTAAATTTTAAAAGTTATTAAAGTAAAAGACACAGTGCCATTAATGTCCCTCAAAATACGCCCCCTCGCTTCAAACACACTCATCCCATCGTTCCTGCCACTTTCTGAAGCCGTGCTGGAAGTCCTCTTGCGTGAGGGTCTTCAGTGGCACTGTCGTGGCCGCCTCCATGTCCTGCATTGATTGAACACGTTGACCTTTCATGGTCATTGTGACTTTGGGGAAGCACCAGAAGTCGCACGGGGCCAGATCCAGTGAGTAAGGTGGATGAGGACACACCGTCATGTTTTTATTTGACAGAAAGCGCCGTACCAGAAGCGACGTGTGACACGGAGCGGTGTCACGATGGAGGATGGAACTCTTTGCCCGTTTCTCAGATGCTCACGCAAGAGGACTTCCAGCACTGTGGCAGAAAGTGGCAGGAACGATGGGACAAGTGTGGTTGAAGCGAGGGGAAGGATTTTGAGGGGATTAATGTCAATGTGTCGTTTACTGTAATAAATATATATTTTTAATTTAAACATTCACCATATTATTTACTCATTTTGTATGGCCAATCCTCAGGATATGATGGCCAATTGTGGTGGGCAATGCCTGTAGATGGGGCAGTGGTATATGTGCCCTCCGCCTGCGGGCCTCCACGGGAATAAGTGGAGCCAAAAATATCAGAGTTGTGTCTGCTAGGCCACATCCTTCCTGGATGACACAGGTTGAAAGTGAGGGAGACTTGGAGAGCCATATATATATATTCATCTACCATCCGCAGGATTTAGAATCACACAGACCTGGGTTAGAACCCTGACTCATCATCTTATTAACCATGACTTTGGGCAAGGGATTTTACTTTGCTTAGCCTCCTAATTGGTACTCTAGGGGGCAATGTAATGCCTGCTTCTCAGGGTTATTATGAGAACCGATTCCCTTATTCATTTAACAGAGAGCAGAGGGCCCATCCTAGGCTTGCTCGTAGCTTCAGGGAATATGATGCTTAGATTCAATGTTCGGCACATAGTAAGTGCCAAATTAATGATAACTTTTCTTCGAAGATCAGGCCATGAATTTAGATGCAAACGAGCAGGCAGTTGGAGGCATTCAGAACAGAAGAGTAGCCAGAGGAAAATACTATTAGGGAAGGCTGCACTCACATCTGCCATGCGGAGGCAGGGCTGAAAAATGCCAGCCTTATCGTGTCCCCGGTGCTGTTCTGAGCATTGGGAAAGATCAGGCAGAGCAAGAGGCCGAGGGCTAACCGTGGTCAGGAAGTGAGCCCACATTGCATTTGGGGACAGGACGCGGCAAGGGGGAGGAAGGGCTGAGAAGAAGCCTCCTGTCCACTGTCTGGAAGCTGCTGGGGTTCATTGGGCAGGTCCCCTTGCCTGTCTTTGGGCCGGCAGGATGTGAGAAGAAGGTGGGCATGCATGTGCAGCAGTGAGGACTTAAGATGGGGCATTGGAAGGACATGAGAACACAAGAGTATAAAATGCCACATTGTGGGTGAGGCCCTGATTCCTCTGACTCAGGCCAGGGCATCATGGAATGTGACCGTCATCCTTGAGCCCTTCAGTAAACTATCAGCCATGAATTGATCCAAGCCTTTTGGAAACCGTAGTATTTCTTTTCAACCTGCCTCACCAACTGGGTTGTGTCCCATACAGTTGTGCTTCCTTCTAAAGAGAAATTCTTTTCTTTGACACACCTCTTTCAAGTTTTAAGGGATGCCCTTCTCCTGGTATGTCAGAGTGCCCTTCCACTCCTCTACACTGGTATCTGTGTCGGCAGCAGCCTCCTACTCCAGCAAAGCTGGGGAAGGAGTTCTTCTGGAGTAAGCCCTTTAGATCATTTTCTACATGAGCAGACTGAGGCTCAGAGAGGTAAAGTGACTTGTGGAAGGTCTCACAGCTACTAAGTGGCACATAGAACTGGAAATCCCCATAGGTTTCTAATCAGGACACTGGGCTATGCTTTTTTTCCCCCAAGCCAAATGGCTTTCCTTTTGAGTTGTGCTTTTCTGGACTTCCCTCATTGCCTCTACTCTACCGCCCTCATCCCTAATTTCTTCTCACTGTGTCCATACAGGCAGAGTTAGTAGCTAGACAAAGTGGTTTGTTAGGTGATAGAGACAGCAGGCGAGTCCAGGCCAACTTCTAGAGAGCCAGCATCCAGGAAGTAAAGCAGTGGAGCTTCCTGTCAGGCTCCAACGCGACATGCTGGATGGGAGTCTTCTTAGAGCCAGACTCAGGGTGAAGCAAGGGGTCTGTGGAGAGGGGAATTTCTAGGCTGGGTCTCCAGTCAGGGCCATCTCTGGGTAGTGTTATGAAGAAGCAGCTTGATCAGAGTTAGTTGATATAGAAGAACCATTCTTTTTTTTTTTTCTTTCAAGAAGAATTGACTGAGCACCCCCTCTGTGCCAGGCACTGACGAGGCGCCCAGGACACCACTATGAATGAGGAGGCAAAGTCCCTACTTTCATGGAGTTTATAGCCCAGCGAGATTTTTTTTAAGGTTTTTATTTGCTTTATTTAAAGACATAGACATTTTTAGTCATGTGTCTATCCTCTACCAGGTTTTGGTCAGGGTTGGAGTACCTCTTGGACTTTTGAACCTTGTGTTTCTGGTGCAAATGGGCTTAACCGGTGATGTGACAGTAAATGTTTAACAACTGGCTCTCTTGGGGGAAGTGTATTTATGTATATATGTATATAAGTTAATTATAAGCTTTACTGATATAAATTTTACTGCTGTATACCATACAAATTAAACAATAATAAAATAAACAATCTTATTAAAATAATATTAATGTTTGTTAATATTTATTAATATTAATGATAATATTATTTGTTAATCAGTAGTCAACTGATTCTCACAGAATGCTTTCATTGATTTTCACCAGTGTATTTGTAGCCAACCTGTGGTTGCAGTGGATAAACAAATGTATTAATAGTTGTGATATGAATGTTGGTTGACATTTTCAGTTATGTGTGAGACAACAAAGACTTATGTCAAAACTTTCATTTGGGGTTTCCTGGTGGCATAGTGGCTGGGCTTTGGGGCTGTCACTGCCACAGCCTGGGTTCGATTCTCCACCAGGGAATCGACCAAAAAAAACCCAAAACAAAACAAACAACTTTCATGAATTTGTCAATAATGTGAGTGATTGCTGAATAAGATAGTGGTGTTCAAACACTGGATTATTATTTCCTCATTTTTTGCTATGATTCACAATGTAACAGTTATAGACATGGCACACAGTTGAGTTGAATCTGCATTATTAACATTTTCCCCATCACTTTCTTAGGTCTAAATAATCAACAAAGCAATCAATCAAGCTGTGCTTTATAGCATTTACTGATTTCTGAGTTGTAAATACTCCCATCATGGCTGATTTCAAGCTGCCAATTTCGGGTGCAATTGCAAACTATTACACAGTATTTCAACCATACAGATATGATAGATAATGAATAATGTCAAGTTCACAGATAATAGTAAAATATAGTAAAATGATTAGGAAGTGATAAATTTTGGAGTATTTATTACCTTAGTTTTTAATAAAATTTATTTCATTGTAACTCTATATAGTTTTAAACAGTAGTTATGTTTGACAACCAACTTACAAGATTTCTGAATACATTTGGCTCCCATGTGCCAGAATTATTAAGTTCCAGCACACCCCTGGTTCTGACTATATTTCCAGTTCCTGGATGACCCTCATCCCTACTCCCACTTCCCTTTGTCAATTTGTCATCAATTCAGGACCCCCCCAGCCCAGTGCCATGGATGGGGAACTCTTGGATTCTAGAACTAACCATAGCTGCCACCTTGAACGAGGGCGCTGGGGACAGATTGACAATGGTGGCTTTTCTATGGATAGGCAGTTTCTTTCTGAAAAAAAGAAAAAGCAGGGGTGGAGGAGAGCCAGAGACACTGCAGTGACTCTGCAAGGCACATCTGGCAAGCCCTCAAGACGGAGAGGAACAGGATGGATGAAAGGGTGAGGGCAGGGGAGTGCTGACTTAGCCGCTCTGTTCATGTGGCTCTGCTCTTGGCTGCGCTGTCATTTATTGCTGAAGGCTCTAAAGGCTGGTGACACTGGGCATGCTTCCCAACCCTTCTTTCCTGACTCTCAAATGTTATCCAGGGCCCTGAAAGCTACTCCTGAGGTGGCCCGGTGTTCGCCCTTAGAGTCTGAACTTTAGACCCTGTTTCATTTTCAGTAGGAGAGGGTGGCAGGAGGACTTTGAATTTGTGGTTAGGCCTCTTGCTGACTGGCTCACTCCGCTTTGGAATATGCCCCTCTCTGGTGGTAAGCCTACCCAGCATTCTGGGCCACCCTCTGCATGCAGGCCTTAAACAAAACCTGTCTTCTTCCAGGCTATATACACTTGTCTCTGCTGGATGTCCCCCTGGGTCACCCCCGGGCCACTTATCAGGCACAACTGCTCTGATGCAGTTCAGGCCATGTTGGGATGTACTGCTCTGATGTCACTGCACAATTGAGTGTTCTGTGTTTGCACCTAGGCTGGCAGCTCTCCAAGGGCACCGTCCCCAGCTTCACCCCACCCAGCACTCAGTACAAAGCCCAGCCCTCAGTGACTGAATGAATCAATGAGTACAAGCCTGGCTGACATTCAAGCTTTCTTCCTGGAGAAACAGAAACCCAGTGTGAGTCCTGTGTGGGAGCTCTCATCTTGTTATCTTGTACAAGGAGTGTTCTTTATTATTGCTCACACTTGAGGGAGGAGAAACCCCCAAATTCCCAACCCTATGCACACACAGATTTTTACTAACCAGGTGTTCCTGTAGCCAAGAAGTTCAGACATCAGTTGTTTTTCTTCCAACCTGTGAGGAAAGTCACCTCTGCTCTCCCACCCCACGCACACTGCTCCACCCTGTGCCTACGAAGCTGGCGGAAGTGCTGACTGGGACTGATTTGCTCTTGGCATCAGCCTGAGAACATCCTGTGCAGCTGAGAGGGCAGGCTGCCCTCCTGTTAGTACACGGGATGGGGATTGACCAGGATGAGGATACAGACATGAAAGGCTCAACACACTGTGCAAGGGGAGAGATAAAACTCTACACATTTATAAGTGTTCCACTCCCTGGGGCCCATGCCCCACCAACATACACCAGCATTCTCATACATCCTCCAGCAAATGCCTTCTGACAGTACCATTTTTCAGGAGTTTGGAAAAGAGGGGAGGCCTACTATGAAGTCTGCAGAGAGGCCTGGCTGTGGAGGTTTAGTAGTCAACTGTCTTTGGATCCACTATGACTGTTGTCCTTGTGATTATACATAATGACTGCGAAGGAAGGATTGTAAAACTAGTCTGCAGGTACTCTCCACTCTTGTTTCCAGGGAGGACATCCACACCTTCTTCTGTGAACACGCTCAGAGCTGACTGACCTTGTGAGTGAACCAAGTTAGAAGTTCTGGTGTGTATGTCTGTGTCTGTGTTTTAAAACAAAGGTCCCCAACCCCTGCGCCACAGACCAGTACTGGTCTGTGGCCTGTTGGGAACTGGGCCACACAGCAGGAGGTGAACAGCAAGTGAGCTAGCAAAGCTTCATCTTTATTTACAGCTGCTCCTCATTGCTCACATTGCTGCC
This sequence comes from Lyroderma lyra, assembly GCA_004026885.1. Taxonomy (NCBI): domain Eukaryota; kingdom Metazoa; phylum Chordata; class Mammalia; order Chiroptera; family Megadermatidae; genus Lyroderma; species Lyroderma lyra. The sequence goes on along the minus strand of PVJL010001240.1, from coordinate 244,202 downwards.
TGAGCTCTGCCTCCTCTCAGATCAGTGGCGGCATTAGATTCTCATAGGAGCGTGAACCCTAATGTGAACTGTGCAAGCGAGGGATCTAGGTTGTACGCTCCTTATGAGAATCTAACACCTGATAATCTGAGGTGGAGCTGAGGCGGTGATACTAGCACTGTGGAGTAGCTGTATATACAGATTTGCATTAGCAGAGAGGTTTGACTTCATTACGGTGAGCTGTATAATTATTTCATTATATATTACAATGTTATAATAATAGAAGTAAAGTGCACAATAAATGTAATGCTCTTGAACCATCCCCCCAACCCCAGTCCATGAAAAAATTGTCTTTCGTGAAACCGATCCCTGGTGCCAAAAAGGCTGGGGACCACTTTTATGCTATTAAAACTTTCTGTTTCAGGCCAAGCTTTGGTCCTATGCTGCAGACCTCCACCCGACTCCAAGTACCTCCTGAGCAGCTCCACTGGGATGTCCCACAGGTAACTCAAATTAATATGCCCAACCACATTTATCATCCTTTCCTTCCCCCTCAAACCCACAGTCTGTCCTGCCAGGTGATCTCTTTCTGAATAAATGGCACTGTCACTCATGGACTTAGCCAAGCAGGAAACCTGGGCACTCCCTTATTTCACATCTCCATATGTCAAGTCAACCAGTTTGGCCTGTTCTATCCTGCACATTTTCACTTCATTATCCTAGCCCTGCATACCCTGTCAAGACTTTAGGTCAGGCCACTGTCTTCTTGAAGTTCAACGACAGCCCCTTGATGTGCTTTCTTGCTTCCAGTTCTCCCACCATCCCTACCTCACCCCCATTCTCTCCCTATCCATAAGCCAGTCCTGATTATGTGCCCTAGGCAACAGGAGGAAGTCCCACATGATCAAACATGTCTTTTTCCCCAATTTGTAGGTACCTGGAGTTCCCTTTATTTCAGTCAATTCTGGGAACAGGTGCTGGCGTATTAGGTAGCTCACGTTGAAACAGAACCCAGCTTATCTGGTTTATTGTACTGACATTGAATTTGCCTTGGCAAAAAGGGAGGAACGTGAAGTGAAAAGGAACTTTTGCCATCAATGAGGAAGTCAGGGGAAGGCCCAGAGTAGGGTAATGCACATGTCCATAGGGCCAGAGGGGATTCCCAGGATTTGAGGGAAGTGGCTTTCAGAAAAGGAGTGGGCTGGTTCCTGAAGGGACTGCCCAGAGGGAAGACTACCCTGAGAGAGCATCACCCTGTCGAAGGGAAAGGTGTCAGCCAGCCAGCTCCAGCAAGGATTGGGTGACTTCCCTCCCAGATTCTTCTGGGGTAAAGCCATTGAGATTTTCCAGAGGGAGAGGGCTAATATCTCCCAAATGTGGTCTGGGCTTCCTTCTAGAAAGGAAGGAGAAACTGGAGAGGGGAAGTTGGTGGGGCTGGAGAAGCAGCACCTATTCTTCCCCCTAGACCTCTGACCTGAAGAGGTGACAGAGCCCCACACTTCTGCTCTGGGTGAGAGGGTGAGGGGCTCATGATCCTTCTAGGAGATTGAAGGAGGCTTTTCTTCCTATGCGGTCAGTCTTTACAAAACACAAGTCTCTTCCTAACACCTATCCTATAGGCGAGCTGAGAGACAGCCTCCTATAGCTACAGCCATGCCAGCTATAGCTCCACAGTCCCGCAAGGGCGGGTTGAGGCCCAATCCCTCTCATGGCTGCCCCACCAGTCCTCCAGGATGGTGGTACCATCAGACTTCTTGGGAAGGGACCATTGTGTCTTACTCATCTTTGTGACGCTAGTATGAAATGTCCCCCACGCATAACATGCACTCAGAAAATGACTCCTATGCCTCTCTGTTCAGCCTGCCACATATCCATCTTGTCTTTATCCTTGGGCTTCTTCCATGGCCAACCCCTTTTCCTGCACTTTGTTGAAAATAAACTTTTTGCAGCCCTGCCCCCAGCCATGTAATACACAATATGTGATGATGGTCCCAAATCTGTAAACTACCAAAAGGCACAAATTAAGAAACAAAACGTGAGTCAAAATTGTAGTGTAAGGTCTTTTTGCCCAAGTATCTCTGTTGTGTATACCTCATTGCTGAGACCTGGACCTGGATTCTAGGCTGTCGTCTTGCTCTGTAGCCCCATAGGGCTGAGGCCTCTTATAGCATCACACATCTCTGTGGGGAAGCTGAGCACTTTGTGCAGTTTAGCAGCCAGAGCAACTCTTCCCAGAAGGCACTGCCTGCACAAGCTCCCAGGAGGGCTCTTCTCAATCCTCTAGAAGCAGAATGGGGTCCCAAGAGCAGCCCCAGGTAAAAGTCAGTATAGTGAGGACTTCAGCTGGCACAATCCTGCCTTTACACAGGCTATTCTTTAGGTTTCCCCATCTGTGTAAGAGATGCACCATGCGATACAACAGTCAGCTTTTTCCCAATAGGACAAAATGAATCGAGGGGCATCAGTAAGTGAAAGCTATGAAACTTACAGCTAGGGAATACGGGAGAAATGAATCTAACACAAGGACACTAACGTTATTTTTTTTATTTTAAAAGCACTTATATGTCTTTTACTATATGCTAGGGACTATTTTAAATAACTTGTAATCTGTTAATGCATCTTATAACAATGCTTTAAAGTAAGTATAGTTATTATCCCCATTTTACAGTTGAAGAAACTGAGGCACAGAGAGGTTAAATAACTTGCCTAAGGTCACACAGCTAATAAGTGGCAGAGTCAGGACTCAAGCTCAGGTAGTGTGGCTCCAGACTCTGTTCTGTTTGGCTCTGCAGCCTTCCTGGGCTTGCCAGCCTTATGAGAACAGAGCAGGACATGAGTGACACTCGTATTCCCCCTTTCCTTTCTTCCTTGGACTTTTTTATATGGATCACATGCAGGAGTCCAGCCTGTGTCCTAGTCTCACGTTTGGAGGCGGTGAGTTGGGGGGAAGAGAGAGAGAGAGAGAGAGAGAGTGAGAGAGAGAGAAAAGGAAAGGAGGAAGGGAGGGAGGAAAGGAAGGAAGGAAGGAAGGAAGGAAGGAAGGAAGGAAGGAAGGAAGAGAAAGAAAGAAAGAAAGAAAGAAAGAAAGAAAGAAAGAAAGAAAGAAAGAAAGAAAGAAAGAAAGAAAGAAAGGAAGGAAGGAAGGAAGAAAGAGAGAGAGAAATAGTATGAATGAGGGCACTGTCTGGATGCTTGGATGCTTGTGGAAAAGCCAGCTCTGGCAGGGGCTGAGGCATGCCACAGTGGTTCAGAAAGTCCTGCATTTTATTTCCTGAGTCAAAATCCTCCGTTGAGTGTGCATAGAGCAGGGCTGGGCAAGACGTCAATCCCAGTCCACCGGTGGACTGCCAAGTAATGTTGGGGTGACGGCCTGAATAATAAACGAAATAGCTAGTGGACCACAACACTTGGAGAAGTAGCCTTTGCCCTGAAAAAATCTGCCCAGGTCTGGCTTAGAGACCCCCCAGAGATGAGTGTGCCATCAAAATCTCTTTAACCATACCCTCAGACAACAACCACCAGCAAAGTGAAACCAGAGCTCAACTTGGACTTGACACTAAACAGAGCAGGGAAGAAACTGAGTACCTTAATCAGGGTGTAGTTTCAAATTATCTTGTGAAAGGTAATGAGTTGTGTATAGTAAGCAAGGCCCCAGTGGCCTCTTTGTAAATCTTAGTCCTGAGAAAGTAAGGCCAGAGCTGCAAGTCCAAACAGGTAATGTGTTGATACGCCTGTAGAAATAGCAACTACTAGACAGTGTAGGCACCCAGGGCTGGGATGACAAACTTGGGAGCAAACAAACATGCAACTAACTTACTTTTTTGGAAAGCCTGCATGTTGGGCACCCTGCTGCGCACTGGGAATATGAATAGTAAGAGTGCTACCATTTATGCTAACATAATACATGCTTCCATAAGCATAGATTAGCTCTGGAGGGGAGCAGCAATCTGTGGTTAGGGAATGACACTGCAAACCCTTTATGCCTTGTGAATTTCGTATCAGAGGCACATATTACCGTATTTTGCTGGGTATAATGCGCACCCGTGTATAATGCGCACCCACGATTTTTGGCCCAAACTTTCAGGGAAAAAGAAATCATTCATTTTAATTTTTTAATTCAAACTTTTATTTGTTTATAGTTAGGTACTTGTGTTTTTTGTATTATACAAGAATTTTAGCATCTATTTTTTACCATAGTATAGTACAAGAAATTTAATGTAACGAATAATTATAAAAGATAAGAACAGATACAAGGTACAAGAAATTTTATGTATAAAATTTTTTTATATAAAAAAACCGAATATTGTCTTCCAGGGTATTATTTTGCATACAGATATCATTATTGATTTGTAGACTTGCAGTTTTCACTCATAAGTATAAGTAAAAGAATTAAAAACATTTGGAATCCGTCCTACCCATGTATAATGCGCATCCTTACAAAATTGGGCAAAAACGTATGCATTATACATGGCAAAATATGGTTCCTGTGTATTATCTATGCAAAAAAAATGACAGAAGAGGGAGAGACAAATATATAGATGTGTAAAAGGAGCCATAAATAGTAAGGTAAGAGCTCACAAAGGCATGTTTGAATTGCTGGGGTTGTTGAGAAGAGTAGAGGAAACAGGATATAAAGACTGAATCTACCAATTTGTCTCCCCTGCTTGGGACAGTTATTTCCAATGAGTCTTCTGCCACGTCCTAGCAGGAAAAAAAAATAAAGTCCAAACGGTCCCACGGGCAAACTATTAACCTGGCAAGAATGCGGAGGCAGTTAAGAGATGCCCAAGGCAGAGCGATTTTTGTCCTTGCACAGAATTTGCCCTCCTCCTCCCCCACTTCAGGGACAACAGTGACTTTGGTGACTTCGTGGTAACAGCCATTTCCCATGCACACTCACACCCGTCCACAGCCAGGCCTGCCCCTGCGCACAGAGAAGTGTTTCCCAGCAGGCTTGGTGTCCAGCTGGTTGCAGGCCAAAGCCACCAGCTTTCTCGCTGTAGCCCAAACCTGCTGAGGCACCAGCACGCCCCTGAGAACAAGGGGCAAGAAAGCAGGTTCTGGTGTTTGTCAGGATCACGTGCGGACACCTCAGATTTCTAGCATGGACTGTTTTTTTTCTGGATCGTATGCTGACAGTTTTTAACCCTGATGTGACTTTCCCTCACCTGCTCCTCCCACTGCAGGCTGCCTTCAGGTTTCCTTAAAAATCATACCGATGGGATGCTCATCATGATCACCCCCCCCCCTTTAGGGAATGCTTCCAGGGGCCAGGCATCATGCTAAGTGCTTTACAAACCCCCAAGGAGGAGGGGACCCTGAGGGGCTGCCTTCGTCGTGACAGACGAAGAACCAGCCTCAGACAGCTAAACAGCTAGTAAGTGGTGGTGACAGATGGGAAACCAGACCACGTGGTTAGGAGCCCATAACCACTGTGCTATAAAGGCCTTGAACCACGCTGTGGGATTGCCTCTCGTAAAATTAATTTTAATATCGGCCTAATCCAACCCTACTGAGGAAGGGAAATGTGTTGGCAAAAATCGCTTACGATATTCTAGATGTTCTAGGGCTAAGTCGGAAAGGCTTTTCTGTTATCTCTTCTTTGGGGCGATTTCGGCCAAGGCTTCCCCCTGAGGGCCCGTAGAGCCAAAGGCTCTATGGGTGCCTACCATTTGGGGCCATGGGAAGTGCACCCAGCTCTGTTGGCCCTCAGTCAGGGCCTGGGAACACTCTGCTCACAGGGCAAGTTAAGCTTATAAACTCAGCATGGAAATAAAAACACCTACTGTTTACCGCCTGTGATGTGGGGGTGGCGGAAGCCCTGGCCTGGGGATGAGCATGTTGCAGCTGATAGCTGAGGGTTTTGTGAGTAGAAGCTGACTTCTAGGTCCCGCTGGGTCTCATGTTGGAATTCTAGATACCAGTGTGGAGTCCAGATAGGCTGACCAGACATCCTGTTTTAAATGGGACAGAACACAACGGTCCTGTCCCATTTCAAACGGCAGGTATGCTCAGCCTACTGACACCTTGACCGTAGCCCAGTGAGAGGAGGCTGACCAGACGTGCCATTTGAAATGGGACAGTCCTGTTGTCTTCTGTCCGGTTTAAAGTGGGACACGTGGTCAGCCTAGGTCCAGAACAGAGAAACTTTCCGAATTCCTTATGCCATATTGTTGGTTTGCTCCCCCTGGGTCTGCAGCTGCAGAGAGCACTGGGATTCTTACCTTCCTGAGCTTGCTGTGATGGTTAACTATACGTGACAACTAGGGTCAGGGATGCCCAGACGGCTTGTAAAACATTACTCTGGGTGTGTCTGTGAGAGACTTTCCGGAAGAGATTAGCACTTGAGTACAGAGCTAGACTGAGTAAGGAAGATCGCCTTCCCCAATGGGGGTGGTGGGTGTCATCCAATCTGTTGAGTGCCTAAATAGAACAAAAAGGCAGAGTGAAGTGAATTTGCTCCTTTTGCTTGCACTGGGACATCCATCTCCTCCTGCCCTTGGCCATCTGCGCTCCTGGTTCTCAGGCCTTTGGACCCAGACTGAGTTAGACGACCAGCTTTCCTGCTTCTCCAGCTTGCAGATGGCAAGATCTTGGCCTGTCTCATCCCATGAGCCAACTCCTATAATCCATCTAGCTGTGTCATCTATTCTATAGCTATCGATCTAATCTCCGATTGGTTCGGTTTCTCTGGGGGACTTTGACGGATAGACTCGCTGTCATGGATTTGCCTTCCTCCTCTAAAATACTGAAATGGGACATCAAGAGACTTCTCTAACAGGAGGCACGTTCCCTCATATCACGCCTGAGCTCCTTAGTGCTGAGATGAGGAGCTAAGCAGCCTCGTGTGTCCTGCGGCCACTCAGCTCCGCTGCAGCAACTTCTGTCCCTGTCACTGCCGACCCAGCGGGCCAGCCGAGTGAAGGCACCTGCCACCCCTGACGCCACCCCGTCTTTCCCTCTGCCTGGAATGCCCTCCCAGCTCAGCTCTCACAACTCCTGCCTCTTCACTTTTGAACAACTCGGGGTAAAACCTACCTCCTACTCACCTGCCACTGTGTCTTTCAAGTTCTTTCTGTATTCAATATGGACCATGTTGCTTCACTGTCACTACCAACAATAACAGGGGTCCCAGATGCCATTTAGTGAGTGCTGTTTGCCAGGCACTGTCCCACCGAACTCCCACAACCACCCTCTGAGAAGGGTGCTGCTATCACTCTCCCCATTTTTCAGATGAGGAAAACTGAGGCTTGGGGTGGTTAAGTGGCTTCCCCTAGGACACACTTGCCCTAGGACACAGCTAGGAAGTAGTAGAGTTGGGATCTGAACCCGGGTCTCTGATCCCACAAGCCACTTCTGAACCCATGTGGGTTTGCCTTTTTCTCTTCAATTAGATTCAGTTCATTTTAATTTTTCCATTGGTTTCAGTTTATTGAAGGAATTTCTTTCTTTCTTTTCCTTCCTTCTTTCTTCTTGTTCTTCTTCTTTTTTTTTTTTTTTTTTTTTTTTTTTTTTTTTTTTTTTTTTTTTTTTTTAATTTGCACCTCCCAACACCCAGTCCTGGGCTCTGCTTGGCGTGGGCACTCGCCTGATGGATCTCAGTTTGTGGGAGCTCTGCTTACACCCACTGGGCGTCAGACTCTGTGGTCTTGCCTGGCCTTGCTAGGGACATGCAAACAGCAAGGCGGCCAGGAGCTAGAAGCAGAAGGCAGCTCCAGGCACGAGCCACAACCGGTCTCCCCCAGTCAGTCAAGGGCTCTGCGGCTTGGCAGTGCCCCCCCGGCCCGGCCCGGCCACGTCCCAGCTTGCACACCTCTGGCCCTGCAGCTCCCGCTAATGACGCAGGGGAAATGAATGACACCCACATCCTGCCCCTGCTTGCTTGGCTGCTTGGAGCCCGTGGAAGGGAGGGCTGCCTTTTAAATCACCGCGTTTTCATGGAAATCGGACTCTGCCCCCTTGTGGACTGTGCTTTCCTGGTGTTGTGGAAGAAGAAGAGAGTACATTCTGGTCTCTTAACATTGCTGGGAAAATTCCATTGCCTGAAAATCTTGCAGGCACTTGCAAGGTTCTGGGGAGTTGCCCACTGTGACTTTCATTGACCAGGCACGGCAGAACCTCTTGTGAGTCTTCTGGATTCTTCTACCCTTTGGGGATACAGACAGCACTCAGCTCCTTGGTCTTTAGCAGTAAAACCCACTGGCAGGTCTCTGCATCTTTCTGAGCTCATACCAACCTCCCCTTTTAGTTTGCAGTCATCTCCCAGCAGTCTCCTTTTGAAATAACAAGTCCCCTCCATCCCCCTTTTCCCATCATCCCTTCCTTTCCATCTGCGTGGCCATGACCCCTAAGCCTGTCCTAATCCCATCACTGTTACAGCCTCTACACCTGCACCTCCTTCCCTCCTCTCCTACAGCCTGCGCCTCCACAGTAATTAGCCAACACCCCATTTTGCATCTAAGGCTCCCCACTGCCTACAGGGCAAAAAGTTCAGGGTTACCAATCTTCCTCTCAGCCCAAAATCCTGACTGATGGCCTTCTGTCTACAGAGTAGTATTCCTCAGGAAACTGCCCCAGCCAAAGAGTGGCAGCAAGCACTTTATATGCGTATGCCATGGAAGTTTCAGGACAACCCTGTGAGGTGGATGCTTTCATCAGAAGGGAAAATGCATGTCAGAGATGTTAGGGAGCTTGTCTGAGGTCACCCAGGCAATGACTGGCAGAGGTAGGACTCAACCTCAGTTCGTGCCTTTTCTGCAAACTGCCACATGCATCTACTCAGCCCCTTCTTCAATGAATACTTAGAGAGCTTTTTCTGTGTGATGGTTACCATTCTTGGTGCTAAGGATTCAGGGAAGAACAAGGCTGGCATGGCTCTGTCCCCTTCTTGGAGCTTCCAATCCCGTTGGAGGAGACCGTGTTCTCACTTCAAGTCCTTCTAGTTTCTGTCTGTCTGCTTGTCCCAACTCTCATAATTTGTGGGACACTTTGATTTCGACTTGGCCAAATTCTTTCCTTCCTTCCTTCCATAAACATGTCCAGAGAGCCTACTACATGCCAAAGACTGTACTAGTCACTGGGGGTATCACAGTGGGCAAAAAGTAGAGCACTTGAAGGCCCAACCGCTCATACCTTCCCTCCTCTGCGCCTTGACGCGGCCCTTCCCGCGGGCTACATGGCCTTCCCCATGCCTCTCTACTGAAATCAAAAGCCAGTCCCATCCTTAAGGCTCATCTTGAGGCTCACCTCTGTGGGGGCGCCTCCCCCTGCCCACTGTGATTGCTCCCTTCTCTGAAGTCATTCACCACTTGCCATCTGGACAACCCAAGTATCTGGGACAAGTCATTGGCACATGGGAGATGTCCCTGCCTCCTGAACGTTCACGTTTATATGTGAATCCTGCCACCTTAAGTTGACTGTTCACCTATATCCCCCAGGAAATTTGTCGTTCTTCTGAAGAAGCCTTCACCGAGTGCCTATGACGTATATTAGCAACTGGAAAAGTGACGAACCTTTGTGGAGTCTCTTTAACAAAGAGCTTTCAAAAATATTTCATCAGGGAGCTCCCTGGTGGTGTAGTGGCTTAAGGCTTTGGTGCTGGTGCTATGTGAACGCTGCGGCCTGGGTTCGATTCCCAGCCAGGGAACTACCCACATACAAGAAAAAAAAAATATTTTGTCATTTGATTGTCACAAAACACTACCCCTCCATGTTATTTTTCAACTTGAAACTGTTATTTAAATTACTTAGTGGAGAATTATTATATTCTTCTCACAACAGTGAAAACATTATAGATCTGGCTACAGTATTCTTTGACCACCTCTACCCGACCCCATTCCAGACCCCCTCAGAGACGAGGGTGGGAAAGCTGAGGCTCAGGGAGGTCAGGTGATGTGCCCAAGCTCACGCAGCTAGCGTGTGGGAATTTTCTGACTCTCAATCTCGTTTTCAGTTTTTGGCACTGATGTCCATGAGGGCAAGGACCCTGTTTACACGTCTGTGTGTGCGTGTGTGTGTGTGTGTGTGTGTGTGTGTGTGTGTGTCCTAGGTGCTAAGCAGAGCTCTGCGCCAAGGCCGGGCTCAGCAAGCATTTCCATGTCCAAGGCCGACCCTCTGAGCTAGGCGCTCCTTTTGGAGAAATGGTGGTTCCCCGGTTGGGAATCGAACCCAGGCCGTTCCCAGGCCATGGTGTTGAGAGCCCCGGAGCCTAGCCACTGCGCCCCCAGGGAGCCCCCGGGAGCCCCCGGGAGCCCCTGATGGTGGAGAAATAAAAGGCACCCAACACAGCCATACACTTAGGGAAGCAGCCAGCACATATCCAAGCGCTAAATTACGCACGCGCGGACCCTGCTTCGGGGGTCGGGGGAGAGGAGTGGCTGTAGCGGTCAGAGCAGGCTTCTCGGAGGCGGTGGCTTGGCCTGCGATAGGTGGGGAGGAGCCGGCGCCGAGGGCGCAGGACTGCCTACAGCGCGGGCAGCAGCTGCCAGACCCAGGCGAGAGGGACGGCGCCCCCTGCAGGCAGCTGCGAGAAGGGACCCGGAGCGTCCCGGAGCGTCCCGGAGCGTCCCGGAGCGTCCCGGAGCGTCCGGGAGCGCGGACACGCGCGTTCGCCGCGGGCTGTGGCGCAGCGGCTTTCTCAGCCCGTAGCTTCCATCCAGCCCGGCGGGTCCAAGGGCCGTCAGCCGCCCCTGAGGCCCCCAAAGGCTGCCTTTTCCCCTCAGGGCGTGCACAGCCCGCCTTTCTCCTGGGCGGTTGTTTTCAGTCCCACCCGGTGGCGTGCCGGGTCCGTCCCTTCGCTATTCCCGCGTCTGCCGCAGGGACTAGTGCCGCCAACACGCGGACAGCGCCCCCTAGAGCGTTTGCTGGGGAAAAGCCGGCGCCCGAAGGGCCAAGCTTGGCCTCTGAGACGGCAGCAACAGTCACGCGCCTCTTCCGTGCCGAGCTCCGTCCCGGCCCCTCTCCTCGCTCACTTCATCCGCACTACAGTGCTGTTCTGCGTTTTTGCTTAGTTGGTACCTTTCGCAGTGCTGTTCCTCACCCCATTTTGCAGCTGAGCAAGCTGAGTCACTGAGGTCAGTGCCTTGCCCACGCAGTCACAGCGCCGAGCTGTGCCCTTAAGGAAAGAGGCCGAGCCAGGCCCTTAAGCACTCCGCCAAGCCCTTTCCTCACCCTGTTGACGTTAGCTCAGTCCCCAAAGCAGTCAGGCTGATGGTTCCTAGCCTGACCCCTTCCTGTCCCTTGGCTCTCCCCGGTCATTTCCCAGGTATCCCAGCACCCTGCGCTGCTTCCTGGCTCTCTCTAAGTGGGGGGGGGGGCCTCTGCTTTCAGGGTTTTCGGCAGCAGGTGCTACGTGCAGCTTGCTAGATGCCTCGCTTATCCGCATCGGAAAACAGACACCATACAGCTGCTGAAAGGAGTAAATGAGACAACCCTACACGAGCAAACAGCGCCTGGCCCGCAGTGCAAAGCTGAAGGACGGCGCTCTCAACGCCGCGGCCCGGGTTCGATTCCCAGTCAGGGAGCTACCAAACAAAAAATGCTGAAGAAATGACAATGGGTGAGCAGTAAGAAAGCAAGCCCGGGTGTACCCCTGGGGGCAAGAGTGGGGGCAGAGAGAGAGAACGAAGGAGAGAACAGACGCCCCTGCTTTCAGAGCAAGTCCAAGAGGGTCATGCCCACTCTAGGGTTCTGACTGGCTTTCAGCAGCTGGGGAGATGTACGGAGCTGGGGACATCAAGCCCCGATGCAGTAATATGTGTGGTTTAATGAGCCCTAATAAGTCATGCGAGTGTGCACTTGGCACATCCCTGATGGCAGAGTCCTCAGATGCCCCAGCACGACCCCTGTTTCTCTCCCGTCGGAGTGGCCTGAGTCATGGTGTGTGACAGTCATTGTTTAGCATTGTCACCATCACAACCAGATAGCCATCAGGTAGTACTATGTGGAAGGCTGCGTGTTAGGGGTTCATGAGCAAACGGGCAGCATATGCACACAGGATGGGAGGCGCACTGGAAGTGGCATCAGACCTCTTTGTGACAAAGATTCCAAGGGAGGTGTCCCAAGGCCCCTGCTCTCTAGTTGTCCAGCATGGACTGTATAGCAGCAATTTAGGAACCAGGCGAGTTCCAGGCCCCTGGCCTGTCCAAACCCTCCCTCCCAGCCCAGAGGCTGGCAAAGGACAGAGACAAGTCAGGAAGCCCCGTGCAATGTTCTCCTGTGCAATGCTCCCAGGTAGCACGGGGCTGGGTGCAGACACAATTCATTTCTGCCAAAGGGACACCAATTCGACATGTTTCATTCATTCATTCTCTCATTCATTTCTCGCCCCAGTGGACATGACCACACATCCACTATGTGTTGGCTTCTCCGTAGGCTGCCCAGACGTGCCGTTTGAAATGGGACGGGACCGTTGTTGTCTGGTCAGCCTAGTTCTATGCTCCGTGTTAGGGATGTAAAGACGAACGAGGCGGCCTCTATTGACACAGACAAGTAAACAGCACACCGTGAAATAAATTACAATGCATGCATTAGATTGGACGCGTACCCCCTATAGGCCGGGCACTCTTCTAGGCACTGGGGCTACAGCTATGAATCGAACTGTCAAACCCCCTGCCCTCGTGGAGCAAAGGAGGGGCCCGAGTGCTGGCTGCCGGGGTCTGGGAAGACCGCAGGGGACGGATGTGTGATTTCAGCTGGGTCTTGAAGGACCACATCTTTCTTGGCGGAGGGAGAGGTGGGGAAGGGCAGGCCTGGGAAAAGTAACCGTCTAGCAAAGCTAGTGTGAAAACTAATACCCGGAGCCACGTTCAAATGGAGCTGGAGCTGCCAGGCCAGAGGAACTCCCCTCGTATCTTATGCCTCAAGCCTTGGAATATTCAAACAGGGCGAAATAACCTTTGGACTGGTCCTAAGCAACCTTGTTTCCCAAATAACCAGACAACAAGAAAGCAGGTCGTAGGACGACAGGACTGGTGACTGCCGGACTGAAAGCGTAAAACTTTGTTTACAATGAAATCACTGTGTTATGCTGTCTGCTCCAATGGAAGTGCCTCCCTTCTATTGATGTAATTGTCCCCCTTCCCTTTCTCATAAATACCCACCGCCTTTGTCTGCCAATCAGAGCAGTGTTTGGGCTTCTGCCTGAATCACTGCATGCCGAATAGTTACCCCTTTTTCTTTTCAATCTCGAACACGTGTTGCCTCTCACTTTGGAAGACCTTTTGTGTTTCGGTTAACACTAGGAGAAATGAAAGTGAATGGCTAGGGAATAGCAGGTGCTTTGGTCTGGGGCTCAGAGCATGCGTACAAGTAGCAGAGCAAGAGATGCCTCGTCTCTCCATACAAGCTGCAAGCAGATAACACAGACCAAAGCCCAGGTTGCAGCATTTCCTAGCGTACACATGGCATTTGCTTAAGATTGCTTTAGCAAATCTGTAGGTCAGGAAGCAATCCGTTACACTGGTGTCCCATGAATGAAATGAGAATCATTGAGTGTATTCCAAGAAAACAGTGACAGTCATACTGATCATACTAGTAGCAAAATTGTGTAAAGTGGGTGCCTGGCATGATGCTAAACACTTCACACATACGAACCCCTTTCCTCTTCACACTACTCCCTTGAGGTAGATAGTATTGTTATCCACATATTCCAGGTGGGGAAACTGAGGCACAAAGCAATTTAAGTGGCATAGCTGTGAAGTGAGAAAGTTTGGTATTTGAAAATGAGACTTCTAGTCCAAAAGAGTCTCACGAGCATGTCCTGAGCCAGCAGATGGGGAGTAGTGGTGAGATCAGGGGATGAGCAAGTCCCAGACTTAGGACCCACCTGTGCCCTGATGTACAGGGCTGGCTCCATAGTCCCACATCTACGAGAGCTCCACGAGCAGGAATCTAAGCAGGTCTGGGGTATGTGGGTGCGGGGGCAGCTTATCTCATTTTGGCACCCTCTTAAAAAAACACAAACCTATCTTGTGACAATTTTACAAAACCATCTGACCAAATGAACTTGTACTTTGTTACAGCACCACCCGGGGCTGGGGAAAAAACCGTCAGGGGAGCTGCTTCTGCCCGTGAGATGTCTCTGCTCGTCACCGAGCAGGGCACTGAGAAGCTCATTTAGACAGAAAAGTCTTCTTTTTCACTCCCCAATACGAAGCCCTTGGAAGCTGATCTATCCACAGCCATTGAGCACAGACCTTGCTCTGGTTATGGCCACAATTATACCCATTCGGGGAGTGAAAACATGAGAGACGGTGACACGTATCATGGGATCAGATTCTGCCCAGTCTCTTAAATCTCAACAGTGGTAAATTTCCTCCCTGCATTACAAAAGTTACCCAAGGAGATGAAATCCCAGGCCGGATGCTCACAATCAGAATAAGACCTCTCTTCCACTGACAATCGTGGAGGAGCCGTGGATTAATAGAGCCCTTTAATTGAACTCAATTTTGTGTCCGAAGAAGGTCCGGTGCAAACAATTGCCCAATCTGTCACTTGAACATTGTTTATATTTGTTGCTGGGAGACCAAAGGCTCTTTTAAGCCGCTGGCTAAGAAGAGCACCATGCATCTGGACTTGTTCACCTGCACATAAAGCTCATCATGGCTGAAATGATAGAAAAGCCCCTCTAAACATTTTGAGTGAAACACAAGGCATTTTTTTGTGTGTCCAGAAATTGCAGCGTTCAATATTTGTTGTGCAAATCAATCTCCACCGGCATAGCGAAATGTACAATACACATAGTGAGAAGGGGCTTTGACAGATAGATGATAATTATTTGGAGGTAAATCAGATCACCTTTGACCTAGACCCTGAGCTGCAATTTTGTTGCTTAGCTTCTTAGTCCCGAAATTCATGTAAATCTTTACATTTGTAATTTTACTCGCAATGCCAAGCCACCCACACGGTCTGCCAATGACGGCTCTGAGTCGGAGACTATTCACTTCCAACCGTGATAGATATTTTAAAATGTCCACGGGACGGATTCAATCCCCTAACCCCAGTCTTTTCACAGATTCTGCTTCTTAGAAAAATGACGGAGCCAGAGACATTGAAACTGGAGGGGACTTAAAGAGGACAAACTAAGATTCCGAGGTTGGAAGGGGCCGGCTCCAGTCTGTGACCAAAGCTAAAACCCGAAAGGAAAGTACTGCTTTAGGGTTTAAATCCTTGCTCAGAGTTCAGAAACGACCCCTTCCCCATCCTCCGGCCCCCGATAGCGTTTGGGTAGTCCTGGTACCCCACGACTGAACGCCGGTCCAAAAGAATCATGCCATTTTGAATGCACGCAGTGCAAACAGGACTCGCATGACACCCAGTCGGCTATTAATCTTTCTGGATGGCTGTCCAAGCCACTGTTCATAATGGTTCCTTTTGAGGATGGGGAGGGGGCTAGGGATGGGCAAGGCAGGCCAGGGAGGTCCCTGCTGTTCATTTTATATCTTTACCATTTGATTACCAGGTACAGATAGTAACTGTGTGAAAATCCTGAAAAGCAACATGGAAATTCTGTGGTGACAAACTTCACGGGAGCCATGAGATTTACCCCGGACGCGTGAACAATCTACCATCCCGTAGGGCAGCACTTCACATTGTTTTCTCCTCAAGTAGCCCCAGTAGGAGAGGAGGCTGCCTGGCCCAGGGGGCTGGGGGCCGTGCAGGAGCTAGTCCTCCGTACGCCAGAACTCTCTCTGCAGCTTAGGTCTTAAACATGCATTCGCATTGTGCCACAGACTCGCTCACCTAGCCTCATCTCTTTTAATGCAAAAATAATGGCTTGAATGACTTACCATCCACAACAACTGCTCCTGCAGGGAGACACCCCGGGTTTCCTCCTGCGGCGGTCCCCAGGTCCGAAGCCCCCGCAGCACACCGCCTCCAGGGACAGGGAGGAGAGGCCTCTGGCATGGGGAGTGCGGCTGTGCGCGAGCTGACCTGTATTCTGGCTCTCTCACCTGGAATCAGGCTTCGCGGATCCTGTTAGGCATTGAACAGTAACAAAACAACAGCATACATTAGGGTGTTGCTGAGATTGTGTACCATCAACGTTGGCATGAGCATAATGGACATAATGAATTCTATAGCACTATCCCGCACAGCTTGGAGAGAGATTAAAACCACTTTGTCTTTAAATTAAATTTCAAAAATCATTGAACGACAAGCATAGAAAGAACAGGAAGAAAAAGAACACAAAACCCAACCCAACCCACCCCCGCATCTATGTCGGCTACCCAATGGTAGGAGGCACCACTTCTTGCTTTCTGATCATTAATGCCTGGTCCTAGGTTTATTTTAATAGCTTGCAGCTCAGTGAGTCCCCATCTATTGTAACGACCATAAAGGGGGCTTTGGGTTCTCTTGTATTGTGGTTTGCAGCCCTCACTGGAGAGCCTCTTATCCTCTTTCAGGGTCAAAATCTATAACTGAAAAAAAACCTAAGCTGAAGTTTATTTTATAGAAATCCTACACAATATACTATGTCTAGACCGTTGCAGAAAATAAAAGCCGACTTGAATTCATTCTTTAAGTGGCGTTCTGCTTGGGCAAATCTTTATTCACCAACATGGCTGCCTAATTATGAAAACCTCCCATTGACGAGCTCGCCAGAGGCCAGGTGCCACCCTTACTGCTCGAAATCTTTATGTGCCTTAACCCTTACTCACCATACCCACGGGACATGTCGCTGGGCTAGCCACTGCGCCCCCTTTCACAGATGAGGAAGCGGACATCTGGGGAGATGAAATGACCTGCCCAAGGTCCTACACGGTCAGGTAGACAGCAGAGCCGGGGTTCAAATCCAGAGACTGCTGATTCTTAACTGCCTGAAACCCTAACTGCCTCTTAATAATCGTCATAGTTACCCTAGTAGAGTGCTTATCATGTATGTACTATGCTAGACGCTTTACATAAATGGTTTCATCCTTGCAGCAGCCCTCGGAGACAGGCACTGTTATTATGCCCATTTTATAGATGAGGAAAACGGAGACTTAGAAGAAAATGGCAACTTGCCCAACAGCGCAGTTAAGTGGCAGAATCCAGGCCTCGCTGATACCAGAACAGGTTTGGGGGTTTTTAGAAAACTTTATTCTGACTTATTTTATGGAATAGGTCAGACAGGAAAAGGTGAGAACCCTCCGACTTCTCTCATACGTGGGATATACAACTGAGAGCAGCAAAAATACAAGACAGACAACAGAGAAACAAAAACTCAGAGACCCAGGCAACAGTTTATTGGTTACCAAGGGGTAATGGGGGAGGGGGTGGTAGAGGAGATGGGGTGAGATACAGAAGTAAAAAAAAAAAGCATACTGCATGGGAGACAACTTTAAGATCTTAAACATATAAAAATTGTATATATTTAAGGTGTACAACTTGACGTTTTGATGATATATGTATACATCGTTTGGGGTCCTTAACGAAGTTATACGATTCAGGTTGAAGGTCTAGGGTCCCCTGGGCATTAATGCATGCCATGCAGACCCCTAGGGGGTCAAACTTGCATAACGTGCCAGCACGTGTGATGTTCCTCAGGAGTTACCTGTGCACGTGAGTCACCTATCATTTTCTACTTTGAATCTTGTGGCTTCACAGCCATGATGCTTTATTCCCAAATCATGTTATAGGTAACATCCACTGAATTTTGGAGGCTTAACATCAGCTACAGAAATTGCAAACCCACTGTCATACGGATCCCGAATAAGGGCTTATCCAAAACATAAATGTCCTCCACTGATTGAGCTTATTCATATTAGCACATTCGACAAAATGCAAATAAATTTCCTCTTCGTAAAACGTGCTTTGAGGTTGTGGCCGTTGTCTGGCATTCCCTGTAATCTTGAACAGCACTGCAATCTCAGTACTGCGTTAACTGTGCCAGCTCTAATCCTCTGCTTTGAATGAGATTAAATTAAAATGGCTTGAGTCAGGTGAAGTTGGATAACGCAACTGGCTGAAACTATTACCCTCTATTTTACATTTTTGTTGGGATGACATGAAATTCACATAACCATTTAAAAGTGACATTTCAGGGAGCTCCCTGGTGGTGTAGTGGCTAGGCTTCAGCGCTATCAACACTGCAGCCTGGGTTCGATTCCAGAGCCGGGAGCTACCCATATAAAAACAAGACAAAAAAATAGTGACCCTTCAGCTTCTATTTCTTTATTAATAGCCACAGGACTAGGAAAGGTGGATACATTTTATACCTTTTGGAGAAAGCTCCTTCAGCCATGACCACCCACAGGCCATGGAACAATGGTTTTTGGATGCAGTGGGCCTAAATTACCTTTTATTCATGCACTGGAAGTGTTGATGGGTCACAATGAAGCTATTCTTTGATAAGTGGATGAATGAAGATTGATTTTAAAAGAAACCTTTTCATATCTCAGGAGATACTATAGCATTTATTAAACATGCAGCATTTGCTCAAAATACAGCACTAAGGTATAAAATACATATTTATAGGAAAATAAACCACACACAAGATTGTATTTCAGATAATTTTTATTTCTTCAAATTCATTATTTATTAGGAGTGACTGAAATAAAAAATATAATTGAGTCCCATCATTATAATCATCATGGAAATGGTTTTAGGAGAAAACTGGTCAGATGAATATTATTGCTTCCCATTTTCAACCAGTAAAATAGTTGCCATTGATAAATAGACAGTCAACAGCCTGTCAAGAATGCTCAAGATATGTTACATAATACAACATGCCTGCTCACAGGGGAGGGGGAAGACTAGGAAATAACTTATGTGAACTTCTTGATTTCATCATACAAGACAAGCACAAAAGCACCACCCATGCCTCTGAGAACATTGGACCATGCACCCTTGAAAAAGGCTTTGCCTCCTTCATCACGGGCAATCTTCCTCCAGCAGTCCAGCGTGCCTGTGTACATGATGTCAGCTACAAAGGATAAAGACATGGAGTTAGTGGCCGAAGGCTGATGAAAGTCCTAAGATTTACTGAACTAAACCAGAGCCCCACCCTCCAAGAGCTAATTGCTAAGTTTTTAAAAACCCAACATTTACGTATCAGCGTGGGCAATACTGAAATATTAATGCTGTGACTAGAGAACAACAGTGATATGTAGACTACCCACTGGACTTAACCTCTAATACCATTTAAGCACCCTCATTCATAGGCATCCGAAGGGCCCGCTCTGAGGGAGCTGTGGAGCAAACACACATCAACCCCAGCCTGCAATCTGAACAGACTGCCGTTTTTCAGGTTAGGCATCGCTATGCCTACCCCCCCATGCACAGACATCTTCATCTTCTGCTCGGGCAGAACTTACTTCCTTTGCGCCCTGACTGCATCATCATGCGGCGACGCACAGTGTCAAATGGATAGGAAGTCAACCCAGCCACCGCTGTGACGGACTGTGCAATCATCCAGCTGATAAAGATGTGAGTATTCTTGGGATCTGGAAGCATTCCTGAGGATAGGAAAGAGACACCTTTACCAGAAAGCAGTTTTACTGACTTGTTTCCCCTGGTCCCCTCAACATCTCTTCTATATACAAGGATTATACTGGATGACCTTCAGCAATTAGAAAGAAAAATTTCTGGTTCCTGGAAAATTAGGATGGCATAATGACCTTTTAAATTGTCTCATAAGAACACAGCTTCAAAGCACATGATAAACTTACCCTTTGCAGTGTCATAGATACCGAAGTAGGCAGCTCGGTAGATGATAATACCCTGCACAGACACATTAAAGCCTTGGTACAGGCCCTTAATCCCATCAGATTTGTAGATCTTAACCAGGCAGTCACCAAGGCCTTTGAATTCCCTTTCAGCTCCAGCTTTGCCCACATCAGCTGCTAGACGGGTACGGGCAAAATCAAGAGGGTACACAAAACACAAGGACGTGGCCCCAGCAGCACCACCGGATGCCAGATTCCCTGCAAAGTAGCGCCAGAACTGGGTTCTCTTGTCCACACCACCCAGGAAGATCTGCTTGTATTTATCTTTGAAGGCAAAGTTGAGAGCCTGGGTGGGGAAGTATCTGATGACATTGGCCAGGTTACCACGCCAGAAGGACAGGACTCCCTGCTCCTTGGGGATACGAACCACGCAGTCTATAATGCCCTTGTATTGCTTATCTGCTGTGATTTGCTTGCTGGCATGCTGCACCTGACGGACAAGAAGGCCAACAAGGAGAGTTATAAACATGGAGAAAGAAAAAGGGAAGGGAATATATCATCTCAACCTGATTTAAGGATAGTTCTCCCCGCCCCAATCTATCTTCAGTATCATAAGCTGGACTCTCCTAACCAACCCTCCGATGCTGTCCTAGGAGGAAAGAGGTGATCTGCATCATTAGGGGCATTATGCCTCCACCCCTTTGGGTGGGGAGGGGACACCCTCCAGCGGACCCGTGACCTTTACACCTGGGAGAAAGGTCAGACTCAGGTTCAGAGACATTAAGGAGAGTCCCACGTAGGGCGCGGTCACCTCGCTGACCAGGGCCTACGCCTCCAATCTCCAGAGCTGCTTCCTTCCCGCTCCTCCCCCCACTCCTTTCCTAGAGGTGACCGTGGGCCACCCGCATCCCCGCCGCTCCGGGTGGGCCCCCATAGGGCCAAAGCTGGCGAACGCACGGCGCAGGCAGGCCGCGAGAACGCGCAGGCGGCTGCGCGGAGGCGGACGCAGCAGGCACACGCGCTTCCCGGCGCCGGCTTCCGGCCAGGCCGGGTTGGAGCGCGGCCTCTCCACCGGCCGCGTGGCCTCCTCCAGGCTGTGCTCTCCTTGCCGCGACCTTGAGGTCTTCCGTAAGACCACGTGTCCTTCTTTCTAGTGCCGGGTTTCAGGCTTTCCCCTTGACCCCAAGGGCCGGGGACACAGGTACTCCCGGACTACCGCGTCCGAGTTTGCGGCCTCAGGAATACCGAGGCCCGGGCCTCCGCCACCTCCCTCCATCCCCGACCCCTACCTAGATCTGGGGCTGCAGGTCACTGAAGCACCTCTCTTACATCTGCATTTTGGCCCGCCTCTGTCTGCAGCCCCCGGGCGCTCACGCTGCCACTTCCCTTGACCTATCTAGAGAGTTCGCCCCCTCCATCCCTGGGGTCCCGAATTCTGCGCGACCCTCTCCCCGCACTTCCTGGCCGGGCTCTCGGGTCCCAGGACTTACTTGCAGCAGCAGCTTGACCCGCTCGATGGGCGCTACCGCCGTCTTGGAGATGGCCGCGGCCACTCCACCTGCCAGGAAGTCCTTGGCGAAGGACACAGCGGCATCTGTCATATTGAAAGGGAAGAAGAGGCAGGCGACCAAGGGATCTGACTAGGAACCGGCTGGGACTCCGGCGCTCTGGGGCGGAGCGAAGCAAATGGCCGATTTATATACGGAGAGCCGGCGTCCGGGCGGCCGGCGTCGGAGGCGGGCACGGCGGGCGGGGCGCGGGGCAGCGGGACCTCTGAGTGGCTCGGCGCGGGGCGTGGGGGGGGAGGGAGGAGCCGCGGAGTAGGGCCAGGGCCGCTCACCGGGCCACCCAGGTTGTCCCCAGCACCTGACCTGGCCCGAGGGAGGGGCGGCCCCAGGGGATACCCAGGATCCGGACACTGGACCCTGGGAGAGGCCTGGGAGCGAGGGGAGCGGGGCGGCGGGGAGGCGGGGGGAGAGCGGGCTGGAGCGGGGGGCGGGGCGGGACAACGCTGCTGAGGTCACCATGTGCCTGGACAAAAACCTCTGGAGCAGGGCCGGGAAAAGGGTGAAGCACAGGATTTAAGGGGGCGCCAAAAGGGAAAAAACAAAAGACAGATTAAACAAACAAAAACCCAAGGAAACAAACTCAGTAATCAAGCTAAAGAATACTTCATGCAATATTTAAAATTTTTCCAACAGGCAAACCACGGCCCGTGGGCCAGTCACTTGTTTTAGTAAATAAGTTTAATTGGAGGCCCCAGGCCTGGGATTAGAGTGAGACCAGTAAGGCAGGGTCATGCAGCTACGAGGGGTGGAGGTGGGGTGGGAGAGGCGAGGATCCTGTATTTTAAACTTTGGTCATTTGTTCGTCATGGATTTTTGCATTATTTTTGAGTTCTTAAAATAGTGCATTAAAAATCATTAATTACTAAGTTTTTTGGGACCCCCTTAAATTTTGCACCAAGGCAAGTGCCTCCCCCTAGACCTGGCACTGCCCTGGAGCTTTGCTCCAAAAGCTAGAGGAAACTGGGGGACAGGAGAGCTGGGACACTGTCAACATGCTCCCGACCTCGGTCTGCAGATCTGCTGGAAGTGTGGAAATTATTTTAGCCAGAAGCCAGATAAGGAGGTTGTACAGGGAAGGTTAAAAAGCTGTGAACTAGGTTGACATTTGGCTCCCTGGGCTCCAGGTGAGGTGCTCTTGGATTGAGTAGATTCCTGAATTCCGGAAATGTGGAGAAATCAGTACAATTAAATTGATGGCCATTGTGTCAATGGACAAGTGCTTACTGAGCCCCTGAATACCTGCACAGGGTAAGCATTTGCCATACATGTCCTTAAAAACCTACTTATATTATTAGTATGAATGCACTTTCTCAGGTTCGGAACAGGAGTCAAGAGTGTAATGAATCCTATGTCTAAATAATCACAACAATGTTTATAAAATTAAGGATAACTGTTAAAAACTGTAATTGTAGCTGAACCCTAGGTGCCCAATATGCTGAAGGCATAGGGGGCATATCGCTCACCTTCCTGCCCTCTCCCACCTTCTCCAGATCTGCCTGTCAAAGGACCCAATTCTAGGGTTCCTCAAGGATTGTTAGGTCCTTCCTGTAAGTATAATTTGCAATTTCTTAGTCTTCCCAAGAACCCCAGCACACACCACAAGTGTTCAAAGAAGAGCAACTTGGAACCCAGAGAATGATAGACTATATTCTCTGAAAGAGATAGTTACTCCTCTACTACTGGGGAGAGAATTAACAGCTAAAGCAAAAATCTCCAGAGCATTTTATTTAGAGGGAGGTGGTTTTTAGAATTCATTTCAAAATAAAATTCAAAACTTTTCTAGTTGGAACCATGACGTTCTGATTAATGCATTTTTATTCAAATGTTAATTACTCTTTCAAATGCCTGGCTATCACTAATCTACCCTTTTACTACCTCTCCCTGCCACATCTGCTACTCCCTTTGAGCATGATGTCCCTATTATATTCTATTCCAGATCCCTTTTATTGTTTCAAGCACTTTCGTATTTATTGCTCTGTCAGATTTCTATCCACACACACAATGATCAAATAATTACATAGAATTTGTCCCTTCTCAGTCTTGGGGTATCTAAGTGTAGTTTTCCTGAAGATGAAATACAAGATGGGTCATTTAAATGCAACTTCATGCCATGACTCGGTATTTTTCCAAATCCATTGTGAGCTGCAGATCTCCTCGTTGCCTATGACCAGGTATACTTCAAGTCTCAAAAGGGTCAAGGTCATGAAAAACAAAAAAAAATTGAAAAACTGTCACAGATTAAAGGAGACTAAGGAGAATGACAGCTTAATGCACTGTGTGATCCTGATTTGGATCCTGGACCAGAAAAAGGACATTGGTGGTACTATTGATGAAATGTGAATATCTGTGGGTTGGTTAATAGCATTCTACCAATACTACTCTTAGTTACAGTGGGTATGGAAGGCATTAATGTTTGGAGAAGGTGAGTGAAGGGTCGATGGAAATTCTTCATATTTGTTTTCTTTTTGGCAAAAATGTTCATGTCTTAAGGTTAAAAAAAAAAAAAAAGGAAAAAGAAGGAAAAAGAAACCGGTACGAGAGCCCAGGAAAATAGAGACTAATATTAATGATTATGATGTTGATACTGATGGATGGCTGGTCAGTTCATTAAAAATGAATTCCTCCAGTAAGGCAGAGGGGGGCTCTGTGTTAGTAACTACTGTGTTTCTGGAAGCTATGTAGACTCCAAGTAGAGTTAGGAAAGAGGAACTAAAATTAAGGAAGTGTCTAGTAATTCTCACGAAAAAACAAGGAAGAGGGTCAAAAATGATATTTAAGGCCTCAGCTATCTACATACCAACACCCAGAACATGGGTGATAAAGTGCATGTAACATGTTAATACAAGCAGGAAAACACGATTTTATGGGTGTTCAGATTTGGTGGAATGGGGCTTCTGATTGGCACCTGGAAAAGAACGGGTAAACCTGTTTAGAGAGATACCATACAAAAGGAGAGCAGAACAGTAATATATCAAGAGGGTGTAGTCAGTAATTCATTGGCTGGAGGGAAAAAAGCATTCAGTGAAAATGAAAGGGAGAAATGAAAGTCATCGTCATTGTGGCAGTATACAAGAGACTGACTAGATAGATAAGAGCTCTGAATAGAACTTCGTAAAACCATCACATAGGTGAGAAATGGTGAATTTCTACTGGAAGGTTCATTATTCTGATAGCAACCCAGTGAATAAATTCTTGAGTCTCTTGCTGATAATTATAGTTCTCAGAAGACTGAAGAAGCAGAGAGGTAAATGGCTAAACTGGGCTTAATCCTGAGAATAAATAAGGAAGATCTGGTTAGCAAAGTAAAAGTGACAAGAATCTTGGAGAAACTGATCATGTCATCTGGATCTGTTAAACAAAAGAATGCTAGGCATTGTCAGATAGGTTAGCTAGTGTGTGTGTGTGTGTGTGTGTGTGTGTGTGTGTCTGTGAGAGGTAGACATAAAAAGGATCAGAAAAAAAAGATAAATATGATCTCCTGGCCAAACACTAAAAGAGAAAGATAGCTCAAGAGAGTAAAAGATTTCAAAGATAAGTTTCTGACCATAGAATTGATTTAAAAAAAATTCAGACCTGTACAATTTGGAAAAAATCCAGTGAGAAATTAAAAAGGGGGAGAAGGCTGATAAACGAAAATGTCCTTACAGATTATTCTTTGATGAGCTCAGATTTTAAAAGTACGTAGTATATAGATGGCAGAAGGAGGGCTAGGCTTTCAAGGACAAAGACAAAAATGTATCACAGACTTCTAGGAAGTGAGTTAGAAGGGCTAAGGCCAGAACAAACCCAGGCTTACAGAAATGGAATGACCCCAATAAGGGGTTTAATGCTTTATTTAGTGCAGGACATTTAAGGATGAAGAGCTAGACCTTAACAGCAGCATGTGTGGAAACTGGGGGTCTTAGTTGACTGTGAGGTAGCAATACCAAAAAATGCTAATGAGTCTTGAGTTGGCCCAAGAGGAGGATGATGAACAGATCAGCAGGACTTTCAGTCCCACTTGAGCCGCTGGTGGCCAGCCATAGAGCTTTATGCTTACTTATCGAGGCCATGTTTAAGAGGTCATTAGCAAACTAGAATATTCAAAGAAAGTAGTCAGGAAAGAGAAGTGCCTATAAATCACTTCCTTTTAGTCTTACAAACACAAGGAATTGAATTCAACCAACAACCTGAATTAGGCAGGAAACAGACTTTTCCCAACAGCCTCCACAAAGGGATGTGGTCCTATGAGCAATGGCTGAACGAATGAGAGATATTTGACTGGGAAAGAGCCTTGGATGAAGAAGGGCTCTCCTGACTGTCTACATAATCCTTCCCTTTCTTCCTAAGCAACCACTGATTTGCTTTCTGTCACTATAGATTAGTTTGTATTTCCTAGAATTTCATATAAATGGAATCATAGAATAAGTTCTCTTTTTTGAGAGGGGGTCATTCACTTGAAAAAAAATATATATATATGAGTATAATACATATCTATTAGATTCATCCATTTTTTTGTGTATCACTAGTCAATTCCTTTCCATTGCTAAGTAGTTCCATTGTGTAGGTATATCACGTTTTGTTTATCCAGTAATCTGTTGATAGACATTTGGGTCATTTCCTCTTTTCGCCTTTTGTGAATGCTGCTGCCATAAACATGCCTGTACGAGTTTTACGTGCACGTGTGTGTTCTAGTCCTCCCCGTAACCACTTGGCCATGACTACACAAGTATGTGGACACGTGTTTTCATTTCTCTGGTGTATATACTTAGGAGCGGAATTGCTGGGTCATATGGTAACTGCATTTGAGGAATTGCCATACTGTAAAATGATTGTACCATTTTGTGTCTCTAACAGCAGAGAGCAATTGTTCCAGTTCCTCCACATCTTAAGCCTTTACTTAGCCATCATCTCCTCAATGTCCTTTTTTTTGTTGCTTACCCTTCTTCCCATCTACTTTAGTGGTCTCATTCAGTCTCTTGACTCTAAATGCCATCTATTTGCTGGTGACACCCAAATATGTCTCCAACAACCACTCTCCTCTCAACTCCAGACTTATCCTGGTTTGCCTAGGACAGTTCTGGTTTATGCTTATTATCCTGACATTATTATTAATAGTGCTTTGATGTATCAGTTTCCTACTGCTGCTGTAATGTATTACTACCAGCTCAGTGGCTTAAGCCACACAACTTTATTATTTTACAGTTATGGAGATCAGAAGTCTGATGCAGGTGTCACTGGGCTAAAATCAAGGTGTCTGGCCAGACCACATCCCTTTATGGAGGCTGTCAGGGAAGCTCTGGTTCCTGGCTCATTCAGGTTGTTGGCTGAATTCAAGTCCTTGTGTTTGTAAGACTAGGTCCCTATTTCCTTGCTGGCAGTCAGTTGAAGCTTCTTCTCAGCTTCTAAAGGCCACCCCTATTCCTTGGCTCGTGAGCATCTTTGTCTCAATGCAAGCAACAGTGAGTCCAGTTCTTATCATGCCCCGTTCTTTCTGCCTTTTGTTCTGTTCTCAATTCTCTCTGACCCACTCTTCCACTTTTACAGACTCATGTGATTAGATTGAGCCCACCTGGATAAACCGTGATACTCTCCCAATCTCAATATCCTTAACCTTAATCATACCTGCAAAGTCCCTTTTGCCGTATAAGGTGCATATTCACAGGTTCTAGGGATTAGGGTGTGGAAACCCTTGGTGGTAGTGGTGGGGTCATTACCACAATTGGTTTGGACAATGACACAGATGGCCTATGCTCCAGACAACTGTCTACTTGGATGTCTCATGGGGCATTTCAAATTTAACATGTCTAAAAGAGACCTTTTAATTCCTTCCCCACCCAAACTCTGGCCCTCACTAGTCTTCCCTACATTAGCAAATAGCAACATTATCTACCTTGTAATCAAGTCAAAAGCCAAAATCCTAGGAGCCATTTAGATTCCTTCCTTTTATTCCCTATGTTCAATCACTCAGCAAATCTTGCTGAGTACAAATCAAAATATGTCTTGAACCCATTCATTCCATTCCATTCTTATTCCTACCATTCTAGTCCAAGCCTTCATGTCTTACTTGGACTTTGTCATGGTCTCTTAACTGATCCTTCCACTGACAGCCACACTTCCCTCCCATCTATTATCTGTACAGCAACCGGAGGGAAATTTTCAAAATGTAAATCAGATTGTATTGTTTCTCTTCATGAAAACCTCCAATAACTCCCCACTGCATTTAAAGTAAAATCTTCTTATTATGGTCCAAATGGCCACATATGATCTGGCCCTCATTTCATACACTCTTTCACTCACTCACCGCACTTTTCATATACCATCTCACTCACTCGCTCACTCAGCACACTTCGGGTACACTCACCTCTTTCCTGCTCACTGTCTTTTCCCACTGCCAGGACCGCTTTGGCACATTCTGTTTTCTCGTCCAGGAATGCTTTTCCTAGTTCTTTGTACGGTTGGTCATTCTCACCAACCAGGTCTCATCTCAAACGTCACTTCTCGGAGTGGCCTTCCCTGGCTCCCTGATTTAAAATATTTCCCTCACTCCCACATATTTCTCTAATAAAGCACTCTGTTCATTTCCCTCATAACATTACAATCTGTATAGCTAACTTGTTGATTCATTTATTTCTTTATCATAAGCTCCACGAGGGCAAGGACCTTATCTGACTTATGTGCCACTGTGTCTAAAGTGCCCAGCCGTTGAATAAAGGCACGAAGCCAATCTTCTTGATCTATTTCAAACACCTTCTGCTTGCTTCCATCTCTGTGACCTGCATATGACCTGCCTTCAACCTGCAATGCCCTCCAACTTATTCTCACCTAACTAATATCCTCTCGCTTCCATCAAAAGTTAGTTCAATACTTATTACCTCCAAAACACCCTGCTCATTACTGGCCTCTCTCACTTGATGATCCTGTTAATCATTGATTCAGTGAGTATACATGGAGCCTCTTAGTAATCTTGTAAAGAGCTGTTACCACATTATTGTGCCTTTGCTTGTATTACTTTGTAATCATAGTCATTTCATGTATGTAGGTAAGTTTTGTTCCTTAAGACTGTAAGTTACTCCTGGGTCAATACTGCATCACATTTTATAATCCTCCTGAAGTGCTTAGTCCAGTTGGTACACACTGCCAGCTGTAAAGCAGAACACTCTTTTTTCAGACTTCTGAGAAAATGCAAATACTATATTTTGGTGGGTATAATGCACTCCTGTGTATAATGTGCACCCACATTTTGGCCCAAACTTTCAAGGAAAAAATGTTTTGTTTTAATTTTTTAATTCAAAGTTTTATTGGTTTATATTTAGGTACTTATTTTTTTGTATTATAAAGGAATTTTGGCATTTATTTTTTAACATATTATGGTATGAGAAATTTTATGTAACAAATAATTATAGAACACAAGAACAGATACAATGGACAAGAAATTTTATGTCTAAAACTTTTTTATATAAAAAAATTATTGTATTCCAGGGTATTATTTTGCATATGGATATTGTTATTGATTTCTAGAGTTACACTTTTAACTCATAAGTGTAAATAAAATAATTAAAAACATTTATATAGATATGGAATTAGTACTACATGTACAATGTGCATCCTTATTTTTCCCTCACAAATTGGGGGGCTCCCCCCAAAAAGTGCGCGTTATACACGGCAAAATCCAGTAGCTGGAAGTTCATTTTAGGAACAGAACTAGAGTTTTAAAGAGTTGTTTTGAAATTAGAAAAATGAGGCATATGCTTCCCCCTACTTGCTTTATTTAAAAAATAAAAATAAAAACTTCAGCTCAGAAAAAACTCCTATGTGTGGCAGTAGCAAGAGCTTAGCTATCTATCTCATAATATCTGTGTAAGAATACACAGAAGATATGGATATGATGTTAAGTAACCTGAGTTCAGGATTTTAGACTTAGTAAAAACATAAAAATTATTTTGCAGCTTTTAGAACTTTAAAAAAATTGTTAATCTTAAGGAAAATAAATAGTAACAGACATAAAATATTCACTCTGTAAAGAGTTTGCCACCATTCAAACACTAGCAGATTGGGCTACAGATGAAATTTTCATGTATGTACTAACTGCTAGTTCCTGTAAAATACAACCTGCCACAGCAGTTGAAAAAATGAATTATTTTGGTATATTTCAATAGGAAAGTTTAAAGATTTTGGCCAGTATGTATTTAACCATAGTGTTATAACTCAGATTAATAATAAATGACTGACAAGTCATTTTTCTTTAGAAAATAAATTTAATAGGGAAAAATTCTTTCAACATACTGAAAGCCCATGTGTGTCTGTATAAATTAGTATCTTATTATTAGATATTGTTTTTTAATGCATAGATAGACACTATCAAAAGTATAGTTATATAAATTTGACATAGAATCCCCAAGGTGAAGCAATCCAAAATTTAAACTTTAAAAAATCTAGTAGAGACAATTAGTCTGAAGTACTTGTTCAGTTAATTTTTTTTTTTTGGTATGTGTGTCAAATATTCTATTTGATCCTTTCTAGGCAACTGGGACATGTTGTAAGAATAACTTAAGTTGACTAAATAATTTATTTTAAGGGTAGGCTTGCAAAGTAAGTTAAAAAGGCAGAGAATTCAGGCCAATTAAACTCTCCATGACTTCAGTTGGAAGGTCTTTTGGGGCATAATTAAGCAGTCATGCTAAAAATTGCCTTCTTGAAACATAAGATTCTAAGCCTGGGATGCTTCAGATTTAAATAAAGGATGGTTCTATTATGATAGTGATAATTTTGAAATGTTAAACATTTTCATTTAACTTCTGATAAGGCCTAATTTACACTCTGGTGTGTGCACTCAGAAGTCAGCAAAGATTATGAGTTCCAGAACAATTATACTGGGACGTCTCGGGTCAAATTTAGTGAAACAGGAGTTCCCTGGTGGTGTAGTGGCTTAAGGCTTCGGCGCTGGTGCTGTCAACACTGTGGCCTGGGTTCGATTCCCAGCCAGGGAGCTACCCACATACAAAAAAAAAAAAAAATTTAGTGAAACTAGGCTGATGTGGGTTAGTGCAAACTATGACCCTGTAAATGAGTGCTTTTTTTCTCTGCTTAGCCACTTCAATCACATGTTACTTTGAGGTGTCATTGCAATGCCCTTTCTTTGGTGGTGTGTAAATGGCGTATATCACTACTGCTAGCTTTTGTTATAAAATCTGGTAGAATGCCATCAGGAGATGGTCACGTGGGGAAAACCCATGGCTCAGGTATTCCCAGAGACATCAGTTTGGATCTCAGAGGTGGTGTGTCGCTGAATCTTCTCATTTTCAAAAGCAGCAGACAGGAGTACCTCCCATCACCCCATGAGTGGGCATTTATAAGGCTACAGTTATCTGTGATTGCAACATGCCTCGGGTCAGTGCACTTCTAGTTCCATTCAGTTGGTTTTCTAGACTTTAGTTTTCCAGTTTTGAGAAACTTTTTTAATTCCCGTAATTCCTGGGGCTTCAAACTCTGATCCACCCCTGGGGTCAATTTATAGCTCAGAGGAGACACAATGTAACCATTTTGGTAAAGACAGATTCTCTTGCAGAACTCAAAGGTGCCAAACATAACTCCAAAATATGGAACGATCTGTTTAAAAATAAAATGAAAATCATGTTAAAATCTTAAAAAGAAAATGTCAATGCATCTGCAGTCAACTTGGATCAGAGTAAACTAAGTGCAAGGCTGTGAACAATACAACATGGTAATTCTTTTGGGAATCAGGGAAGAGGGTGGGTGGGGGGCGAGAAATAGCAAAGCAGCTGAATGGCCCTGGGGAAGCATGGGTCTGGATTAATATGCACGTAGACAATTTGACATTTCCTGTCAATATATGCTTGTCTTCATTGGAACCATCTATATGTTAACTAGTGCAAGGTTAGTTCAGAGTTCTTAACTTTTTTTTTTTTGTCATGGAGTGTTTTGGAAATACAATGAAAGCTATAGATCCTCTCTCCAGAGAGAGGCACATATGCACACATACATGTGCATTTTCGCATACAATTTTATGATGGGGATTAGGTTCCCCTTAAGAGTCCATGAACCTCATGATAGGAACCTCTATACTAAATGTTCAGCTCTTCTGGGGTGAGGTGTCAGATGTCCCAACACTGCACAGGGTCCCCTCTTTTCAGGGCTAACAGCCCACCTGTACACTTGGCTGGGTCTTGTGTTATCATCCATACTAGAGCGGGTATTTTCATAGATTATAGGGAGAGTGGCAAAGGAATAGGCTAGAACTGGAAGAGGCAGAGAAGCAGTAGAGATTGACCACTCCTCTCACCTTCAGTAAACTGGCTGCCAGTCCATTCCAGAGCCCCAGTACCCCTTGGGCTTTCACTATCTGCCGGAAGCAGTCCATGGCTCCTGAGAAATGGACATCTACTCCTCCACAGTGGGGAAGGTGGGGGCTATGAGCCTGGCAGGAAATAGAAGATGGCATGAGGCAATTTAGAAAATAAATGTTCTAGTCAAAGTAGCCAGAATCTCAAGTCTGGATTATAGATGCCATGCTCCTGGCCAAGATGATGGCAAAGAATGGCTGCCACAGGGTTCTTTTTGTTCCATGGGCTTAGAATGAATATTAACATGCAGTAAAGTCATGACACCTTGTTCATGACTTATTTTGCTTGGGAGGAAGCAGCCATTTGGGACAGACTGAACTTCATACTTAATGTTCCTTCCCAACCTATGCCCTCTGGATATGATCAACACACTCCCATATGCTTAACCTTTTTAAGTGCCCCCATTTCTTTATCTTAACTCATCCCTCCCCTTGTTTAGACTTCTGCTGTGCCACAGTCTATCTGGTATGAGTTATCTGAGTACAGTATCTGGGCTGGCAGCTGGCAAGCTTAGGGGAGCAGGCACTGGGTTTTCGTCACTGTCCTAACTCTTCAGGGTCTAACATCCTTTATTGTGGGTATCAAGCGCTCAGCAAATGTCAAACCAAATTCCCCTCAATATCAGTATCAATAGTAGCTTTTCCTAAATACAACTCTTTACCTGTGACTAGGTCCAAATAAGCTACATGGATGGTCATGTAGTGTTAAAAAAAAAAAAGGCCAATATTTACTGAGCGTTGAGTGCTTTACATGCCGCAATCTTCTTCACTAAAGCCTCATGATATGAGGAATATTATCTTATTAGCCCTATTTTATAGATGACAAAATGGAGTTAGCAAAAGGCTAAATCTCCACAATCACAGAAAATAAGAGACAAACCATCAGCTTGAGTCTGGGTCTGTCTGATGCAGAATGAAGCTCTATCCCATTGAGCTACACTGTCTCCTGATACCTAGAACTGAGAATGCTAACTTAGCCCTTGACAAGCTTGTTACCACACATCGTTAAATGTGACACCTGTACACTGAATGAATTCTTTGTACTGGAGATCATGGTGTGATATGAATAAATGCCTCTACATGTGTTATAGTAAATCGATATTCAGAACAGAAAAGCAAGCATGTATTGCTGGCTGTCCCCCCTGCTATGGACTGAATGTTTGTGTGACCCCAAGTTTATATGTTGAAGCTTCAATCACCAGTGTAATGGTATTTGGAGGTGGGGCCTTGGGAGGTGATTAGGTCATGAGAGTTGAGCCCTCATGAATAGGATTAGTGCCCTTATAAGGAGAGGCATAGATAATCGTTCTCATTCCACCATGTGAGGACACAGCAAGAAGGTGGCTGTCTGCAAACCAGGAAGTGGGTTCTCACCAGACACTGAATCTGCTGGCTCCTTGATCTAGGACTTCCCAGCCTCCAAAACTATGAAAAGTAAGTATTGTTTAGGCCACCCAGCGTATGGTATTCTGTTATAGCAGCTCAAACTAAGATGCCCCAAAAGAAGAAGGAATCATAAGGCTATATAGCTGTGCTTCTCAGCCCTTAGCTGCATATTAGACTAACCAGGGAAGCTTTTCAAAATCATCAATGATTGAGATCCATCCCTAGAGACTGTGATTTAACGGATGTAGGGTGATACCCGGACAACAGCATTTTTGGCAAGCTTCTCAGGTGATTCTGTGTGCAGCCGGGGTTAAGGATCACTGGTATAGGCCCTCCACAGTGCAAGGCAGCTCAGGGCTCAGACCTGAGTCTACCAGCCTGCACCTGACACCATAGTGCCTGGGAAAAACACATGGGCCCTGAAGCCTGACTGCTTGTACTGAGTTCCTGCTTTGCAACTCACTAGCGCTGCTACCTTAAGCAAATGCCTTAAACTTCCTGAACTTCAATATCATCATCTGCAAAATGGGGTAATTATAATAGTACCTACCTTATAGAATTGTTGTCAAGATTAAATGAAATACATATAAAGTGCTTAGAACAGCATTTGAATTATAGCGAGCAATATATAAGTAACCACCATTCTTAATATCATTATTATTTAAAGCTGGAGAAGAGACAAGTATGCTGAAGACTAAACCAACCCACCAGAGTGGAATGCTATACTGGCATTTGTCTAAGCTGTATCTTACTAGTAAAGAACAACAGACATGTCAGGCTGCTAGTGACCAGGACCTGAACTTAAATACTCCCTATTAGCCCATAGATGTCTAGTTCAGATCCATGACTCCTAAGATGGTCATGCTGCTTTTTGCAGCATAGCATCATCTGAAAGAAATCTGAGGATTCAGGTCCTGGTCCTGGCCCTGCGACTATCTGTATACTTGACCAAGTCTTTTAGTTCTTTGAACCTTAGTTTCTTCCAATGTAAAGTGAGGATATTGGAATTAAATGACCTGGTGGACTTTTTTTTTTTTGATCCTAAGTATCATCCATGCAGCTGGCCCTATTACACACTCCTTCCTGCTTCTAAGCCTTCAAACCTGCCATTTCCCCTGCCTAGCTGAGTCTCTCTTAGTGATCAGAAGAGGTAAGGCTTCCTCCAGAAAGTCTTGTCAGATCCTCGGATGAAGTCAGGAGCCGGGTAAACACTTTTGGTCACCCTGCACTTCTTCAAGACATGTGACACACTTTGTAATGATTTGGTATATAATTATTTCTTACATGTGTACTTCCCACTATAACCCTGGCCTCCTGGACTATAAATACCATGAGGGCAGTGACCATGTCTGTCTCGTTAGTAGTTTTATCCCCAAGGCCTACCACATGTCTGGCCTACGGTATGTGCTAAATACATATTGGCAGAAAGAAGGAACAAACTTGCAGTCAATGAAAATGAAAGACAAATATTTCAAAGTCAAGCACTTGATGGTTTCTGTGATAAATTCTACAGAGGCCCTCCAGCAGAGGCAACATTTCAGGTTGTCCATTCTTTCTCTGAGGATTTACATAAACAATATTTTATAAATATGTAGAACTCAATCCTTTTGACTAAAACAATCCTACTTCTAGGAATTTATTCTACAGGTATGTTTGCCCAATGTGGGAAGTGATGTATTTTATAGGGATTTTTGTTGCAGCATTGTTAGTAACATAATCTCAATGCTCACCAAAGGGAGCTAGTTAAAGCAATAGTACATCTTGCTATGGGATACTATGCACCGCTTAAAAATATGTGGCAGCTCCATCTGGACTGATAGAGTGTCATCTCCAAGATATTTTTAGGTGAAAAAATGGTGCAGAAGAGTATATGTAGCATGCTGCTGATTACCTAAAAACAATAAGAACAAAAACATGCATGCTTTGCATAGACCATCTTTGGAGACATTTAGGTAAGAAACTGGAAGCTACAGTGTTGACTCTTCAGAGAGCTGTGAGGCCAAGGGACAACGTATACGAGGGCTGTCTGGAAAGTATCCAGCCATGTAATATGAAAAATCAAGGCATTTATGGCTGGAATTTTTCCGGACAGCCCTTGTATACTCTTCGAACCTTTTGGATTGTGTATCATATGCCTATGTTACTGATGCAAAAAGGAGAAAACATAATTTTTTTTTTTTTTTTTTTGCTTTTTGGTATGTGGGTAGCTCCCTGGCTGGGAATCGAACCCAGGCCGCAGCGCTGACAGTGCCAGCACCGAAGCCTTAAGCCAATACACCATCAGGGAACTCCCAGAAAACATAATTTTAAAAGATCGTTAATCAAGAAAATGAGAAGACAAGTCAGAGGCTGGGAGACAATATTTGCAAAAGGCACATCTGATGAACAATGGTTATCCAAAATACACAAAGAATTCTTAAAACTCAACAATAAGAAAACAACCTGATTAAAAATTAGGCCAAAGACCTTAACAGACACTTTATCAAAGAAGATATACAGGTGGCAAATAAGCACATGAAAAGATGTTCCACATCATATGTCATCAGGGAAATTCAAATTAAAACAACAGTGAGACACCACTACACACCTATTAGAATGGCCAAAATCAGGGACACTGACAATACCAAATGCTGGTGAGGATGTGTAACAATAGGAACTCTCATTGATTGCTGATGGGAATGCAAATGGTATAGCCACTTTGTAAGACAGTTGTGTAAGAAACTAAACATATTCCTTTTTCTAATTTTATTAAATTTATTGGGATGACATTGGTTATAGGTTTCGAGTGTAAAATTCTACAACAAATCAACTGTATATTGCACTGTGTGTTTACCACTCAAAGTGATCTTTCCTTCCATCACCATATATTTGACCCCTTTGCCCTTTCTATCTCCCCACCCTTCTTTCCCTCAGGTAACCACTATACTGTGTCTGTGTGTACGAAGTGTTTTTTGTTTGTTTGTTTGTTCGTTCTTTGTCTGTCTTGTTCATTTCTTGCTTTCAGTTTTATATCCCACATATGAGTGTCATACGGTTCTCAGCTTTTTCCACCTGGCCTATCTCATTTAGCATGATATACTCAAGATCCATCCATATTATCACAAATGACAGTATTTCATCTTATGACTGAGTAGTAGTCCATTGCATATGTATCATATCTTCTTTATCCAATTATCGAAGGACACTTTAGTTGTTTCCATGTCTTGGGCCATCGTGAAAAATGCTGCAATGAACATAGGGGTACCTATATCTTTACGAAGAAATGTTTTCAAAATTTTCTGGTAGATGCCCAGACGAGGGATTGCGGGGTCATATGGTTAATTATATTCTTAATTTTTGGAGGAACCTCCATACTGTTTTCTGTAGTAACTGTGCCAATTTACCTTCCCATCAGCAGTGTACGAGGGTTCCTTTTTTCCCACAATCTCTCCAGCACTTGTTATTACTTGTCTTGTTGATAAGTCATTCTAACAGGTAAACTAAGCATACTCTTCACATATGATCCAACAATTTTGCTGATTAGATGAGACCTTGGCATTTACCCAAGGGAGTTGAAAACTTATGTCCACACAAAAACCTTCACACAGATGTTTATAGCAGCTTTATTCATAATTGTCAAAGCTTGGAAACAACCAGTATGTCCTTCAGTAAGTGAATAGCTAAGTAAATTCCAGACAATGGAATATTATTTGCAAATAATATTATTTGCAAATAAAAAGAATGAGCTATCAAGCCATGCAAAGACATGGAGGGAACTTAAATGCACATTACTAAGTGAAAAAAGCCAACGTAAGATGGCTATACACTATATTATTCCAATTATGTGACATTCTGGGAAAGTATGGAACCAGTAAAAATATCAGTGGTTGCCAGGGTTTGGGGGAGAGAGAAGGGATGACTAGACAGAGCACAGAGGACTTTTAGAACAGTGGAAATACTTGTGTGATACTATACTGATGTACATATGTCATTACACATGTGTCAAAATCCACAGAATGTACAACATCAAGAATGAACCCTAAGGTAAACTCTGGACTTTGGGTGATTATTATGTCCACTGTAGATTCCTCAATTGTAATAAATGTACCACTCTGGTGGGGATGTTTGATCATGAGGAAGGCTGTGTATTGTGTGGGCAAGGGTATATATGGGAAATCTCTGTACCTTCCTCTCAGTTAAAAATATTTTTTAAATTTAAGTATAGTTGGCATACAATATGATATTAGTTTCAGGTGTACAACATAGTGATTTGATATTTACATGCCTTACTATGTGGTCACCATAAGTCTGTTAACCATCTATCACTGTGCAAACTTATTACAATATTATTGACCATATTCCCTGTGTTGTATACTATATCTCCATGGCTTATTGATTTTATAACTGGAAATTTGTTGCTCTTATTTTCCTTCACCTTTTCACCCATCCACCACCCCTTCCTCTCAATTTTGTTGTCAATCTAAAACTGCTGTAAAAAAGTAAAGTCAATTAAAGATAGAGTATTTAAGAAGAGAGACAATAGGAAGAAAAGAAAAGAGTCTGCTAACAGGAGCTCAGAACCTTTTGCTTGCAATTTGGAAATAACTTTATCTTCCCTGCACATGCAGGACACAAGCTGGACACCAAGCTGTCCAATTCCCAAACCACTTGATTACATACTGACATGGAAGGCAGTTGTGGTAGGAGGCTTTTGCCTTTTGGCAAATCCCCAATAATCAAACAACAACAACAAAAGTCCTAATGAAGTAAAAAGACCTTTCTGTACATGGCCCAAGTTTCTTTTGGCAGAGTTGTGTTTCTTTCTTTCTTTTTTTTTTTTTCTCTTTGGTATGTGGGTAGCTCCCTGACTGGGAATCGAACCCAGGCCACAGTGCTGACAGCGCCAGTGCTGAAGCCTTAAGCCACTACACCATCAGGGAACTCCAGAGCTGTGTGTCTAAGAGCTATCCTTGTACACGTAGGATGCACTCTGGTTCCGCAATGGGGATGTCCACGAAAGTGGATGTAGGCAGCTGCCCCCAGCATGGCCTGCCTACAAGGTACCCTCCATCCAGGACACAGTGTGTGCCTCACAGTTCAGCAGCAGGCCAGAGGACCAATCGGCTACTCAGGAAGCCTGCGATAATGGTGGTGGTGGTGGGAGCAAGCAAGCCAACAGCAAGTTAATGTTCTGCTTGGAAAGAGAGAAGAGAAACAGTCAGGTACTTGCATGATGGTGCGGAAACCAAAAGGGCAGCTGGGCCAGATTAAAGGAAGCAATTGAGAAGCAAGTGAGTGGCGCTGTTTAAACTGCCCAGGCCAAGGCCATGGGCATGCATGCATCAGCGGCTGGAAGAGCCAACTTTTAAGTGTCATTTAATTGGGAGTGAGATTGGGTAGGAAGGGTGAGGAAAAAGATTTGGACAGTGACAGTTTTGGGGAGGCTGGAGATATACAGATATATTCAGTACCTGCACATCGTGGCCTCTAGGTAAATGTCTGTTAAAGAAACCCAACAGATAAATAAGAATGCTCCTACCTTCCTTGCTCGCATTTAACTATAGAGACCTGGACCAGCTTTTATAGTTCTAATTTGGCCTTCAATTTGATGCACAGATTCTGAAGGGATGCTTCAAGAACAATAAAAATAGCACCCTGGTTTTACTGAACATTTAGCATGTGCCTGGCTGTATCTGCATTAAGCCAATTCAGGCTCCTATTGCAGTATATGAGTTAGGCAGTAGGCTTATCCCCATGTTTTACAGATGAGGATGAGGCTCAGAGAGGCTACCTGGCTTACTCAAGTTCATGCCGGAGTACGGGGCAGGGCTGGTGTCCAAAATCCACACTCCTGATCATGGAGCTACTTTGCTCATTAAAACTTTAAGATGAGCCTAGCTATCAAAAACAACCAAAAGGAGGTGAACATTGGTTTCTAAAGTTGCAGTGGGGATGTCCATAAAGGTTACAGCCAGGCACATGCTAAATGTTCAGTAAAACCAGGCAGCTGCCCCCAGCATGACCCACCTACAAGCTACTTCCCCCCCTCTCTCTCTTCACCCCCAGTCTGGAAGTGCGGTGGGAGTGGGGAGAGGGGTAAGCTCTCATCTTAGCTGCTATTACTGTTTAGCTGGAGCTCAGAGATGACTCCTTATGACAGGGGAGTCATTTTGATTCCCAGACTTAGTCTCTTCAAAGGAGTAAGCCAGCTCAGGTCAGGTGAAAAGGGTAGTGATTTTACAAAGAGTGCAATGAAGAAGGCTCCTCCCTACTCTCTTCCTGCTTGCCCTCTAGGAACAGTCTTGTTTCCATGATCCACATCTACCATCCTAACATATCTAGTGCACGTTATACTTTCTGAAAAAACAAAGGGGACAGTTTTCCTTTCCTTACACCTTAACAGTGATGCTTGAAGAAAGGTGCCTCACCTAAGCATCGACCTGGAGTCTAAAAGTGGCCTTTTTTTTTTTTTCAGATTGCCAAGGCAATGCTATTGACTTAGGCAGAAGTCAGTCCCTAAAGGGGCCAGACCCCAAAATAAGACGACAGCAAGGAGGTGAATACGCAACAAACTAAAGGCAACTTTCCTACCCTTTCCCACTACCTTGAGATCTTAGAGCCTAGCAGTGTTTGCACTTGAAGATAGGTAAGCTGGCTCTGTTGCAAAAATAGAGCTCTGTTCCTAGTGAAAATAGATGCCATGTCAACCAAGAAATGTTGAAACAGAAAGAAAACCTGAACCTGTTAGCACCTCCTGGCAGGTGTAATGATCACAATTTCCTTTTCCCCCGTGGGGCTTTGCGCCTGCTCTCTCAGGGGCTCAGAAATCCCGTGGGGCTTTCTAGCCAGTTCCTCTGAGCGGCGTGGTCTGTTTGTGACTGGCCAAAGGTCCGTGGCTGCTGAACGATCTATATGGCCCTGGTTCATCTGCCGGCTTCAAGCCTTCTATGGTCAGGCAGCCAGGGACTAAAGCAAGCCCCCTACCCCCTACCCTGCCTGGTTTTCCGAAGATATTTTCCCAATGAAACTTGAGCTGACCATTCCCCTGGCCAAAGCCAGGCTCTTGCCTACCTGTGCCTGAGCTTGCACACTATTCCCCCCCACCCCCACTGCTTTCGCACTGAGGCTGTGAGGGACAGCAAAGTTTGCCACCCGAAAATACACTTTGTGGGATACTGATTATTTTAAACTGGTTATTAAGAAACAAAAGGCTCAGAAAGAACCTTTGACCACCACCCTCTACTTGCCTTAAGGAATTCAGATGGAAAAACCTGCTTAAAAGAAGGGAGCCTCACCTTAGCATCATAATATAGACTAAATGTGGTAGATGGTGGGGACACAGCAGTCTAGCAAAGTCTGTTAGACTCCCCTCTGTGTCCCATTGTTTCTGGATGTGCCAGTAAGAATTTGTTTACCACCTGTCTGCTCCTTCTCACCTACCCAGTAATTTACTGCTTTCCCTCAGAGGCCCAGACCCCTGCCTCCCTCTCCGAAGCATAGGAGGACTTATCAGCCTCAACTGCCCAATGCGTCCTCAGGTCTCAGATTCTTAGGGAATCCCCCATGTGCACATATATCGAATGTGGTCATTTTCTCCTGTTAATCTGTCCCGTGTGAATTTGATTGTTAGTCCAGCCAAAAGAATTTAGAAGAGAAGAAGGAAAATTATTTTTCTGCCCCACACTGTGAGCTCCCAATTTTGTTTTTTGGCTGGTTCCCAGACTGGGAAGCGAACCCAGGCTGCGGCAGTGAGAGCGCTGAAGACTAGCCACTGCACCACCAGGGGACCCTGAGCTCCCATTTTCTTTTCCTCTACTCCCAAGCCTGGAGCAAAAGAACTGGAAAAAAAATGAACCAATTACCTAGTATCTAGGAACAAGCCCCTATCCTCCTGGTGGATTAAGCATGGGCCTGAAGGAGGAGAGACCTGTGTTCAATCCTAGCTCCACCACTTGCCTACTATGTGATTGTTATGCAAGTTACTCACCCTCACTGTGCCCCATTTCCTCGTCTAGAAAATGACCAATACATAGTAGATATTATTAAATTATGATTTTTGTATCCCAGGAAAAGCTTTCCTTTCATTACCTTCTCCTGACATATTTTGTCCCCTAACAAAAGTGCCCCCACCAAAAGAGAGCACAGATTTCGCCATGTTCATTCCCATTAGGTCACGTTTACTGAAATCAAGAAACGAACGAATACAAATTCTACGATGCTATGATTTGTCAAGCACTTCCAGGCACCATAAAAAGTGGTGGGAATCTGCATGGAAGAGGGGATGTACATCTAAATGGTATGATTTT
Organism: Lyroderma lyra; assembly: GCA_004026885.1. NCBI lineage: Eukaryota > Metazoa > Chordata > Mammalia > Chiroptera > Megadermatidae > Lyroderma > Lyroderma lyra. Next base: position 202,993 of record PVJL010001240.1, on the reverse strand, counting down.
TGCTGTCTTTTCAGCATATTTGCTTATCTTGAAAAACATTAACAGCTGCTTACATTGAGATAAACACAACCTAACTGCTAAGGTAGGAGATAAAAGATAGTGCATTATCAGAGTGAGGATTATAGGCAGGGGACAAGTACAGGTTTCCTTAGAGCAGGCTGTCCTTACCTTCCACAGCCGTAGGGACAAGCACAAAGACTTGGAGCTCATTCAGTGGCAGCTAAGGTTCGATTCTGTACTCACAGTGAGATCTCATAAGCCAGCCCTGAACTTCATTCATTTTTCAACAAGTATCAAGTTGTCTGCTACACAAGGCTACGTGCCGTGGGGGTACACAAATGTGTAAGACATACATCCCAAAGGCAAGGAGCTCGTAGTCTAGAGGAAATAATAACACGGATTACAACACAAGGAAGCACGTGACATGGTCCTAAGAGAGCCACAGCGAGAGTATGCTATGGGCATTTAGAAGGTGAGACTCCTGCTGGAGGAGGTGAGAGAAGAAAGACTTCGGGAGGTGGTTTTATATGGTGGAGAGACAGAACAATGGTGTAGAGATGGGAGAAGTAGGCACATACAGAGTAATGCTATGGAAATTCACCTGGCTGGGTCAGAGGGCACACACAGGACAAAAGCATCATTTAAAAGGGATTATTCACCCACAAAGCTCCTGGGAACAAAATAATGGTGCCCTTGGGGATGGAGTGGGGCTGAAAAATGAAAACAGCATCTGCAATTATTGATAGAGCGCATTGTTAGCTAACTGGCTTCTCCTGTGCCACAATCCCCCCCGCAGCGGTCCAGAGCACCCACGTTGTGACTCTACAATGGCGAAACACCTGCCTTTAACCAATCAAGGTAGGGTAGCTCTTTTGGTGGGTGGGGTGGGAAAAACCAACATATGTATCAAACAAAAGTGATGGATATGTGCTATTTTAGGTCGAAAGAGACAGCCACCTCAGAAGCAAATCTTAGTTGAGCCTTTAAGGAGATAGAGAGAGATGCTCAAGGCAGAAGTGCCTGAAAAGTGAAAAACATTTATTCTTTAGGGGTGGTGGTGGTCGGGGGAGGTGAACTAAGACCAAATTTGATCGAATTGGAGGTTTGAATAGAGCAGAAGTTTTAAAAAGGCACATTTTGTTTAGCCCAGGCAGTGTTTAACTATTTTTATTAGCCAGAATTGAAAAGCGGGAGAGATTTTTTCCAAAAAAGTCTGGATTTTAGGCTCCCTTGAAAAAACTGGGCCCAGATTTCTAAATACCTTCCATCCTTTGGAGAAGGGAAGCTTGCCACAGCCCCCACTGGCTCACTTGATTCCTTCCTGCTATTCACATTTAGATGATAATCACGTTTTGTGAACCAGTTAGCTCTAACAGTGCCAGCTCTCCAGAATGCTTTTGAAAGCCCAAAGCCTTGGTGTTTCAGAATGCATTTGAAAGCTTACTCTTCAGGGGGTGCATGTGTGTTACCTGGGTTTTCTTATTGTTTGTGTGTTAGTTCCAAGTTCCTGTCAGCATTTGATTTTGCAACTTCTGATATAGAGGGCCTCTGTGCAACGAGGGTGGCAAAATTGGTAAGGGCAGCATGCCAGGCCAAGGGGCTTAGCCTTTATTCCTCTACGGGCAAAACAGCAGGACAAGACCCAGACAGATCTTAAGAAAATTAGTCTGGAAGGAGCTATGGGCTGGGCTGGAGGGACTGAAATGAGTACTAACCATGGAGACACACGACCTGATCTTAAATCTGAGCTCAGTTACTGGTGAGTGAACTCGGGCAGGCTATGGAACCTTTTAGTGTCTCAGTCTTCTCATCTGTAAAATGGGCCTGATAGGGAAAGTACCCACCTCATAGGGCTGTCGTAAGGATTCAATACGATAATGAGCATAAAGCACTTAGCACAGTGCCTGGTACAGTAATGCTCCAAGGTCATTTTTAGAATGAACTTGGAGGCCAATTAGAGGATTACTGCAATAGCCTAGATATGAGCTGATCAGGCCTCAGATTAAGGGCAGAGACAGTGACAAACAAATAAACACAAAAGTGTGAGAGCTTTGGGAATGTTGGGAATGAAGAACCACCGGCCTCAAGGTTGACTGGGGGTGGGGAAGAGGAAGAGTCAATGACAACTTGCGGGTTTCCAGCCTGGGTAAAAGTGGGGAATGATGGGATTGAAATGGAAAACTATGGGAAGAACGTTTCGGGGGGAGGAGTAGTCCGTGTGATACACAGTAAGTCATGGGTGCCAGTGGGCCATGACAATTAAATGGTAATGTCCAGCAGCTGGGAGAAATGTGGGCCCAGGGATGAAATTGTGAATTTGAGCATGAGAAACCCAGAGCAGGGGATGGGCGCTCTGGGAAGGACTGGATAAAGCAAGGATGTCCAGTTCAGCATCGGCACCCCGAGGCGCTAAGCATCTTGGTCGGGTCAGCATCGCTATTGGAACGGGTCGGGGCTTCCCTTCATTCACATACCGTGTGACTTCTGCTCAGTCAGCTGTGCCACTCAGACGCTACCTTTGTCCTTCATCTTGTGTGCTTTCAGTTCAAATGCTGACCTGGCCCAGTCCTGCTTACCTTGATGGGGTCAAAGTCCCTGGGGTGTAAAGCAACAGGCTGACACTTAGTTTTATATTTGATGAAATAGAGACAGCTAATATGGGCAACAGAAGAGGGTGGCAGGCAGAGTAGTGGGGGGACCACGCTTGTGCCTGGTGCCTCCCTCCTCCTCCTCTCAGAAGGTCCCACGTACTGAGCTGCTCCCTGGATTTTCAGGGCAGCCTGTCTCCCCCTTTCCTCCACACGCACCTATGTACAGAAGGATTGGCTCAGGACTCCCAGGTCCTTATTAGGAGCCCACAGATCAGTCAGATGGACCAATGCCCATCAATGCTTGACCCTTTCTTACTCTCCCAACACACGGAGTGTTGCCAGGCTCCGAGCCAGGTGTGGGAGATACGCAGATGAAAAGGCCAGGCCATAAATGGCAGAGCTTGAGCTAAAACGCACTGAAGAGTGCGGCCACTGGCTCTTCAGGCCGTGTGGCCTGAGGGTCCATGAAAGCGCACCAGGTGGGGTGTGGGCAGTTCATTCCATTTGTACAGAGGGCTGACCCACCCCCACCTTCCCATCAGAAACCACGGCATCAAAACATGCACATACGTAATTGAGTTACCTCTCCATTCTCTATCATGCCAGTCAGGGGCCAGGCCAAGAAAAAGAAAAAGAAATAAAATGAATGTAAGCATGGTGAAGGAAGGGCTCAGCTGGTTAAACAAGACTTCTGATTACTGTCATTAATGTACAAGGGAGTTCCAACCTGCTGTGGCACTGAATGGGCAGAATGTGTGTGTGTGCATGTGCGCATGTAAAAACACAGGAAAATGAGACATTCAGACAAAGTCACCAGTCAGAGTGGAGGTTAACAAAATGCCTGTCCAGCGGGTTATCTAAAGGACATCTGACACGGATTTGCTTCCCGGCTGGCGGTGCAACAAGGAGAGCCTATAGAATACAAATGTTACCATTAAGTGTGCTCCCTCCTTACAAATTCTGCTGGCAAACCCTGCCTCATCCCCTGGGGGGAGATTGTCATTAAAGCTCCCTCTTCCCGGAGAATTTGGATGTGTGCTTTGCAGGAACAAACATCAACTACAGCAGCATTTAGGGTTTGACTGTTGTTTCTAGGTCCCTTATCCTCCAAACTGAAGATGTACTCGAATTTCAAGGGATTAGGAATTTGTTAACTGGACAGAGATCGCTAGCTGCAAGGCTCTAATACCCTCAGACAGAGCTCAGGGACGCGCCATTTACTGCAGCGACATCTAATGGCCAAAGATGGCAATGCATGTTTGCATTTAAAAGCAGCCTCTCTCCGGTTGTCTTTGGTTTTTGTTGTTTTTTTTTTAAGTAGAACGGACAAGACATGTTTATTAACCCTTGTAAAATGACGCTTTGACCACAACCCTAAGAATTCATTTCCTATATATCTGGATGACATTGATGATGCTGTTCATAACTGGATGCTGATTATACTTTTTGAGGAAACCAAGCCATTGCCTCTGGATTTTTTTTTACAATTATCATGACTTTGCATTTATTTTAAACCTTCGTGTTGAAGCTCTATTTCCATACAAGGGGAAGATGAACAAGTTTACCCCAAAATACTCGCTTCTAGCGTATCTTACCCTGACTTACAGCACACTGCTGCATGTATGAGGGCTGCTGGAACATATCCAGCCATGTAATGTAAAAAAGAGGCATTTATGGCTGCATTTTTTCCAGACAGCCCTCATTTATATTCTAGAACGGAATGTAGTGGTGGCTAGATTCCCCCAGAAGAGGCCATTGTTCTAGCTCTCGGGTAGAGAAAGGAAAGCTAAGAGTTTATGCAGAGGACTAAACCCCCACCCCCAAATTTAAATGTCATTGAATTTTATCTGAAACCCTGTGTGATGCTGTGATTTATAATAAGAAATATATATTTGGTCTCCATCCTTGTTTCTGGCACAGACCTCCTAAAACCCTTGGAATTTCCTGAGGTATAAGAGTGATAAAGGTATCTTGATATTCATAACAACTTCCTTTCAACCACACCTAAATTTATGTGAGTTGACTTTTGGAATGCACCTAAGGATGGAGGCTGGTTGCCAGGGGAACCAACCATGTGATTTAAGGGTTAGAAATTTCAGTTTCACTTCCCTAACCTTCTGGGAGAAGTGAGAGGCTGGAGATTGAATTTGTTGCTAAGGCCAATGATTTAGTCCAGGGGTGTCTAACCTTTTGGCTTCCCTGGGCCACATTGGAAGAAGAATTGTCTTGGGCCACCCATAAAATAAACTCAAGGTAATGATAGCTGCTGAGCTAAAAAAAAAAAAAGTCACAAAAAAATCTCATAGTATTTAAGAAAGTTTAAGAATTTGTGTTGGGCTGCATTCAAAGCCATCCTGGGCCACATGGTGCCTGTGAGCCATGGGTTGGATAAGCTTGATTTAGTCAGACATGCCTTTATAATGAAGCCTCCATAAAAAGTAAAAAACCCCAGGGTTCCAGAGCTTCCAGATCTATGCGCAACACCTCCATATGCCATAGTGCCTGTTCCAAACTCCATGCGAACAGAGCTCCTTCGTTCACTCCCACGCCTTATGTACCTCTTCACCTGCCTGTTGATTCATAGCATTTAATATCCTTTGTAATAAATAGGTAATATATTGAGTAAACTGGTTTTCTGAGTTCTGTGATTTGCTCTAGCAAATTAAACAAACCCAGGGATGGGTTCCTGGGAACCTCTGATTTATAGCCTGTTGGTTAGAAGCACAGATAACAACCTGGACTTGGGATTGGCCTCTGAAGTGGGGGTGGTGGGGGGAGTCTTATGGAACTGAGCCTCGTGGAATCTGATGCTATCTTCCAGTAGACAGTGTCAGAATTGAGTTGTAGGATACCCAGCTGGTGTCAGAGAATTGATGGGTGTGGGGGGAAAACCCACACATTGGAATTGGTCCCGAATCTTACCCTTTCTCACTGACTACCCCTACCCCTAGGCTCAAGGCCCTGCTTTTGGGCAGACCCACAATGGAGAGAAAGCTCAATTCACCAAACCTTCAACTATGCGTAAGGAACACTAAACTATAAGAGGCGGCAGGAAGTGATCCTCAAAGCACGGAAGCCAGTGCTATAAGTAGCCTTTGTTTCATCCATCCTCTGATGATAATCCAGCAAGAGCCTATGGTACTCCTGACAGTAAGAAATCCTTAAGACCAGGATTTAAAAAGATGAATGAAAAGATTGTGGTATACCTCCTTCCCATGAATTCTCTCCTGGCTTTTTACGAAAAGAAGCTACAGTCATACCTTGGTACTCAACTGCTTTGAAACTCATCCAAGTTGGTACTCGACGCATTTTGACACCAAAATTTTGTCCAGGTACTCTGATTTTCTTGTGATTCACTACCCTTTCCAGCCGAAACAAAAGGTCATGCAGCAGCTCTTGGCCTGTGCACATCCCCTGGTGGTCTTACCTTAGCTTCTGTGGTCATTTTGTGTATTTTTGGTTTGGGAATGCATTAAATTCATTTACATTATTCCTTACGGGAAAAATGTGTTTGGTACCTTTCATTTTTGGTCCTTGTCCTGCCTCCCAGACCGATTAACAACAAGTACCGAGGTACCACTATATAATTTTAAGAAAATGCCTATTACCATAAGAAATAAACTTTTCTAAGGGTTGAACCATATGAAATTACTGTGTTGAGTATGTCAGCAAGGTAGGATATTGCCAATTTCACAGCGTTCAATCTAAAGAAAGAAGACTGAAGCTAAGAGAGATATCTAGCATTCCTGAATAAAAGACATAATAGTTTACATATATTATTCCAAGTTTATAAGTTTGACATAATTCCAATCATAATCACCAGGTAATTTGAAAGTTTGTCAAGAGAAACAAATGACTCAGAATTATCAAGGAGATGTTGAAATGAAGAGCAACGAGGTGGGAGATTCCCTGCAACATATTAAAAGGTATTGCAGAGCTAGAGGAATTGTATTACTAGTGTGGTACGGGCATAAGAACAGACTGACAGATCGACAGAACAGGATTCACGGCCCCAAGAGAGACCCCAGATTGTGTAAACATCTAGGATGTGGTAAAAGTTGCATTACGACGTTGTGGGGAAAAGAAAGATTATTCCAAAAACTGTGTGTTAAGAAAAGTAATATAAACAGAATCACTTTAAAATGGAGCTGGAACTGCCATGCCAGAGAAACTGCCTTGTACATCTTATGCCTCAAACTTTTGGAATGTTCAAATAGCACAATAACCTTTGGACTGGGCCTAAAGCAGCCTTGTGCCCCAAAGAAGTGTTTGCAAAGATAAGAAGAAAGCAGTCAGCAGATGCTCAGTTAAATGGCACCCCTGGGGACTGGTAGATGCTGGATAAATGTCAGTAAACTCTCCTGTTAACCAGAAACACATTGTGCTGGTTGCTTGTGAGTGCTGGTTGCTTGTGAGTGCTGGTTGCTTGTGAGTGCTGGTTGCTTGAGTCCCAATTAACAGAGAGTCTACTGTATTATGACTACAGGACTGATGACTACTGAACTGAAAATTACAAACACTATTTACAATTAACATCAGTATGTTATCCTGTCTGCACCAATGGAAGTGCCTCCCTTCTATTGATGTAATTGTCCCCCTTCCCTTTCTCATAAATACCCACCACCTTTGTCTCCCAATCAGAACACTATTTGGGCTTCTGCCTGAATCAGTATTTCCTGAATAGCTATTCTTTGATCTCAAATGCTTATTGCCTCTCACTTTGAAAGGCTTTTTTCTTTTTAGGTTGACATATCATTAAATACTTAGTAAACGATTTTTTAAAAGTCAGATGATTGCTTCACATCATATCCCAGGTAAATTCTAAATATGTTAAACTGTTAAGTGTAAAAATTATAATAAAAACGTATTTAAAGAACTATATAAATGAATAGTCATACGATCGTGGGATGTGATAGGCCTTTTACAAAGAAAAGCAGTCAGAAAAGAAACAGTGATATAGTTGCATAAAAATCTAAAAATATGTACAACAATAATAGCACATAAATAGCATCAGAAGCCAAATATCATACGGGAAAATAGATGCAATGTATGACAAAGGGTTAATATCTTTAAAATATAAAAACGTTTTACCAATCAGTAGAAAATGCTGAATCTCCTAAAAAAATAGGCAATGGATATAAACAGAATATTTACACAAAATTACAAAGGGCCAATTGATATGTGGTAAATGTGCAATTTGTTTATAATGAATGAAATTCAAATTAAAATAATGTGACAACATTTGTTGGGTGTTAGGTCCACAAAGGATTTAGAAAGTGATAGTAATTACTGTTGATAAGAATTGAGATGAGGGAGTTCCCTGGTGGTGTAGTGGCTTAAGGCTTCGGCACTGGCGCTGTCAGCACTGCGGCCTGGGTTCGATTCCCAGCCAGGGAGCTACCCACATACAAAAAGCAAAAAAGAATTGAGATGAATCACTCTCGCTCACTGCTGGTGCAAGTGTAAGCTTACAACCTTTCTAGGGCACAAACTTCATTAGGAACCTTAGAATTATTATTATTATTATTTTGGTAGCTCTCTGGCTGGGAATCAAACCCAGGCTGTGGTGTTGAGAGCACTGAAGCCTTAGCCACGACCCCACCAGGGAACTCCCTAGAATTATTTTTATCTTGAGAACTCTAAGTCAATTTCTAGGAATACCGATGAAAGGTGTCAGCACAAATGTGGAAAAACGCCAGGGTTTTCGCTGCAATGGTATCATACTGAAGAATCAGAAAGAGCTTACATATTCAAACAGTAAGGGATTGTTACTTAGGGCACAACGGAGCCCGAAACTACAGCGATGCTGTCACAAACTAAGGAACTGTTAGGGCCACCTTAAGGAGCAAGAGACAGGAAGGGTCCTCCCCATGGACTTCAAAAGGGGCGCAGCTCTGCCAACACCTTAATCCTTGTGCTGTGGCATTCGATATTCCCAAATGAAATTTCCATCTGCTGACTGCAGCATTGGAGTTCACCCCAAGAACTCCAAAAAGCTTTCTCCATTTGTAAGATTTTTAAGTATGTTTTCCTGTGGCTTGCACTATCAACAACGAAGATGTTTTGTATGCCATATTGTGTAACATTTTGTAGTAAATGTTTTATGTCATCAATGCCATTAGAGTCTAATTTATCTATACTTAAATCTAATGGATGCCACTTAGTACGTTTTGAGTATTTTTTTGCTAAAATTCAATATAATGGTAAATTTATAACAAAAATTGAAAATAAAAATAATGTCATTTCTATACAAAGCAGCTCAAATGTTATTATTAAATCCATAATTTAGTCAAAGTATCAACTTTTAATATTTATTTATTTATTTGTTTAGGTTGGTTCCCTGAACGGGAATCGAACCCAGGCTGCAGCAGTGAGAGCGCGGAAGCCTAGCCACTACACCACCAGGGGACCCCAAGTTTTTATATTTTCGTGGTTTTTTGACACATTTAAAAAAAATGAAGTCAATTAATGCAGTGAATGGGTTAATATTCAACTTCTAGCCTCCAGAACTTTGAGAATAAATCTTTGTTATTAAAAAATATTTATAGGATATCCATATGGTGAAATATTATGTAATAATTTAAAAAGATGTTCTCAATACTTGATGGTCTAGGGCACTATCCATTATATAATAAGTGGAAAAAGCAGGACACTAATTTTTATATACAGTAGAAACACAATTTTGTAAAACAAAAACCTTCCATATACATACATGTATTATCTATATTTATGCATACATACACATATACACACATGCACACACATACAAACATACATAGAAGAAAAATTATTACCATATTCTGCCATGTATAATGCACTCCCAGGATAATGGGTATCCATACTTTTGGCCCAAACTTGCAGGGAAAAAATCTTTCATTTTAACTTTTTAATTCAAATTTTTATTTGTTTAAAAATAGATACTTGTTTTTGTATTATAAAGGAATTTTAGCATTTATTTTTTAATGTCCTATGGTACAAGGAATTTTACGTAACAAATAATTACAAAACACAAGAACAGATACAAGGTACCAGAAATTTTATGTATACGTACAATTTTTTATATATAAAAAACCCCAATTATTGCATTCCAGGGTATTACTTTGCACATGAATACCATTATTGATTTCTAGAGTTACACTTTTAACTCACAAGAATAAATAGGAAAATAACATTTATATAGATATGGAATTAATACTACCCATGTATGAGTATAATGCACATCCTTATTTTTTTCCTCACAAATGTGGGCAAAATGTGAGCATTTCTGGTGCAACCACTAAGGAGTACAGTGTGGAGGTTCCTCAAAAAGCTGAGAATAGAGTTACCATATGATCCATCAATCCCACTTCTGGGTATCTATCCCCCCAAATTTGAAAAACTTACTCCACAAAGATGTATGTTCATTGCAGCATTATTCATGGTGGCCGAGTCATGGAAACAGCCAAAGTGTGCTCTGACAGATGACTGGATAAAGAAGCTGGGGTACATATGCACAATGGAATATTACTCAGCCATAGGAAAAGGTGAAATAAGACCATTTATGTCAACATGGATGGCCCTTGAGACCATCATGCAAAGCGAAATAAACCAGACAGAAAAAATCAAGAACCATATGACTTCACTCATTTGTGGAACACAAAGCTGAAAGCAATAATGAAACAAAAACTCATGGACACACTCAATAGTTTAGAGGTTAGTGGGTATCTGAGGGTATGGGGGAGAGAAGGGACAGGGTCTCAAATATAGAGAGATGGAAAGAGAACTGACTCTGAGCGATGAACACATATCACAACACATAGACGATGGATTGCCGAATTGTACACCTGGGACCTATGTAATTTTTACTAACCAATGTCACCCCAATAGAACGAAAAAAGATTTTAAAGAACGTGCGCATTATACATGGCGAGATATGGCAATCATTATAGTGTATAGGTGTTAGGCTTATAGGCAATTATTGTTTTCTTTTTTGTACTTTTCTATAATCTCTGTGCAAAACATCATATAAAACTGACCGTTTTCACCATTTTTAAGTGTATGTGTATTCCTTTTAAAACGAGAATGGTTTCTGAGTATAAATAACCATGCACCAAGCAGGTTCTAAACTTGCATCTAACATTACAATGACAATAATGTGACAATTGTTTATTTGTTTTGACAAAGGACAGGGAAGGAACACAACCCAGACATATGAAAAATTGGATGGACCGGTGCAGCAGAATTGGGTGTCATCATGATATGCATGATTCTGTAGGCAGCTTTTCTTTATAGGTTGAGATAAATACCTTCAGGCTTTTTAGTGCTCAGGTAAGTGAGGTCCAGCCCAGCCAAGACAGCCACGGAGGGGAAGCAGGGAGCCATTGAGACAGCAGAGGGGCGAGTTAGAGATGTGTGGAAAAACTAATTCACTGGGACTAGGCTGACGAGACGTACTGTTTTAAACAGCACAGCAAACAATGGTACTGTCCATTTCAAATGGTACACATGGTCAGCCTAGTCTCCCTGGGCTACATTCAAGGTGTCAGCAGGGTGACCATATGTACCATTTGAAATGGGACAGGACCGTTGTTTTCTGTCCTGTTTAAAATAGTACATCTGGTCAGCCTAGCTGGGACTGATCATTTAAAACTGGATTCAATTGACCCCAAATTAATGTCCAAGCAGCTTTTCAGGAACCTATCCATTGGATACATCAAGATTTTCCCAGAAAAGGCAGGAGAGGTAGGCAAGCCTGTGGATTAGAGTTTTAGGGAGGCTAGCAGAGAGCAAACAAGGTTAAGGGCAGAAGTGAAGCTTCAGCCTTCTCGATTCTGAGCCCACTTCCACCATGCAGACCTGCCTGTAACCCCCAACCTTACTCGGACCATCTATTTTTCTTTGATCTAAATGGGCTGCTTCTAGGCTCAAACCAGGTTACTCACTTTGTGATCTGGGACACCAGGCTTTTGCTTCTGTGGTACGTAGAGAAAATAAGAATTTCCCAGGTAGCAATCCCACAAAGACACCGGCCCATTTCAAATGCAGTAACTTCCTTAGCAAGGGAGTCGGGGACTATGGGAGCCCGGTTATTGGTAGCTCCTGGCTTATTTTGGTTCTGTCCAGTCTGTTTCACTGATGTAAGGGGTGGCTATGGAAGCAAGAGTACCCTGTCCTTACTGTGGAGACCGCAGGAAAAGGGACTTAGAAGACTGCCTTGATGTCACAGGGAGGTGGCTGCTATGAGAAAGAGAGGAAAGGAAAGTGGGCCTCATCTGGAGGCATCAGGAAAGTTCTAAAAAAAACGCAGTGTGGGAACTAGAGAGGCAGCTTGGGCTGGAGCCCTGAGGTTAGCAGCAGAAATGCCCTGGTGTGGGGGTTTGCATAATATTTGTGTGAGCAGTCATGAGCTCCTTGGAAACCTGGCATTGCTCAAGATCAGTGTTCTTTGCTATTTTTATCCATCCACCAATACTTGAAGGCATCCCTCCCCTCCAATGTCCCCCCTCCAACATCACTCCTCACCTGCATCTTCCTCTTCACCGTGTCAAAGGGAAAGGAGAGGGTCTGGGTCACTGCAGCAGCTAGACAGACATTAGCAAAGTTCTGGAAGAGAGAGAAGCGATCTCGGGGTCCATTCCAGATTTTTTCCAGGTTCATGTAAACTAGAAGAGAGCCAGCAGAGAATGGGAGAGCACCTACAAAACAAGGCCAGGAAGAGGCTACTGAGGTTTCAGGAAACACTGGCTTGAGAACATAAATGCCCATGGGGAATCCAGGGCAGGTAAACAGGACCAGCTTTGGGCTTGTTCAAATCACCCCAACTGAAGTAGCAGGAAGAAACTTTCTTGGGTGCTCTGTTTTGATAGGGGTTGTGTCATTTGTCAAAATGCATCAGATGGTTTACGGAAGGTTTGCGCATTTTACTGTATATAAATTTTACTTTAAAAACCATAAACAAAGATTGAACTCTAATCTAGCTCATGGTACACATGTTGAAGGGTTGAGGGATAAAGTGTATTTGTTTACAAATAATATGGAAACCATAAAAAAATACCAGGGTGCCAAAAAATGTATATACATTTTAAGAAAGGAAAAAAAGCTGTAATACTCAATACATGCCGATAACAAAAGATGAATACAAGTCACATTTGACTTCTGCAATGACAAGAGGTGCTCAAAGTGGTGACCATCAGTGTCCAGACACTTCTGATTATGGCAAACTGCTGCTTGAGCAATGTTGATCCAAGGGTCCACTTGTATCGCTGCCCATGCCTTATCAATATATTCCCAAACTACCGCCAGTGTAGCCAGTTTTCTACGGCACACCACATCCTTTAAGGGCCCCCCCAGGTAGAAGTCAAGGGGTGTTAAGTCAGGAGAGTGTGGGGGGAAAATCAAATTACATTCTCGAATTTCAAATACCACTTCAAAATAGTCTTGCGCTCCTCTAATGACAACTGACAACTGTGCTGCCACCATTATTCTTTGAGTGTCCTGCCTGTCACATGGTGACACTAGCATTCTTTGACAAACGCCATCTTTTGAGCCAACATCATACTACACATTGCCACAGTAATTCAATTCAATTTTTAAAAGTAATACATAGATAACATCTTCTTAAAATGTGTATACTTTTTTTTGGCACCCTGTATATCTGATGGACTGATGAATGGCTAGAGGGATGGCCAGATGGATAGATATGTGATAAAGCAAAATGTTAATTATTTTGCACATAATTGTAGCATCTAGATGGTAGGTACATGGGTGTTTCCAATTCTTTTAACTTCTCTGGGTGTTTGAAATGAAAAAAAATTAAATGTTGGAAAATATCACTTTCATAAAGAAAGTTAGTAGGTGCCACGTAATCAACTTTTGGAGGCCAGGAGGGGCTGGTCACTGGTTGAGAAGGAAACATTCTGTGCAGACTGGAACATGAGACTGTAGTGGTGAGGGAGGCTACTTGACCTTGCCTTTGGAAATGATGCGGCCATATCAGGATCCCGTGGGCACCCTGCATTGTCTGGCAGGCTCACCTTTCTAGGAAAATGTGGTGAGCAAGGAGTGCGGTAAGTGGCACTTTCACAGACTCTTCAGAAACTTTGGGAGCTGTCTTAATTTTACAGAGATATTAAATTTCTCCCTCTAAAAGAGATTTAAAACAGGGGATAACAAAAGTGGGGTTGCTTCCTTAGAATAATGTAATAGTTATATTTAATAAACAAAATAAAAATAATGTACAAATACCAAGTGCCCATTTACATTTCGGGAGCTCATACTATGGGCTGGCACCTATGCCAAGTGTCAGAATACAAAGAGGAATGTGCTACTTCCTGGAGAAGCTCACCATCTAGTGGTGAGACAACTGGTAGGTGCCATAAAGGGGAGAGGGGGCTGTATAAAGTGCTTTAGGTACACAAGCATCAGAGGGATTAATTTTGCTTCGAGAATTCAGGAAAGACTTCACAGAGGAGAGAACTTCTCAACTGGGTCTTGAGGAATGAGTAGGAGTTCATCAGACATAGAGTGGACAGGCAGGCCAAGCAGAGGGAACAGCATGTATAAAGTGAGTAGTATTTCCAGGAAATGGTAGTATTTCTGTATGGCTAGAGCAAGAGTGCAGGTGGAGGCGTGATAGGAGAGGAGGTAGGATGGGCTGCTCTGAAGGATCTGATACTTTTCCCTGTAGCTCAGGAGGCAGTGAAGGCTTTTGAGGAGGGCAGTGGAATGAAGCTGGTGAAACAATCAACTTGCATTTAGAGAGATAATCATACCCTGGCAGCAGTGCACCCAATGGTGAGAGCAGGTAGGACCCTCTTGTGTTTGTGGGAAAGATGGTGATGAGAGCATGACCTAGGGAGGAGGAGATGGGGATAGAGAAGGGGGATAAACTTGAGTGTTCAAAGAGATCAACTTGACAGCACTTGGTGACTACAGAGGGAGTGGAGTAAGTGGAGGATTTGAAGTTTAGGTTTCTTCTGGCGTGGGCCACTGGGTGAAAGGAAGGTGGTCTCATTCATTGGGGAATACAGGAGAACAGGTGTGAGACTAATGAGGACATCAGGTTTAGTCTTGAGTATAACGCGCCAAGGGAGCATCAGGTAAGGTTATTTGTATTTGTATTGCTACTGGGAATTGGTAGCAGTCTGTGGTTAAGAGAGAGGGCTCTGGGGTCACATTGCTAGGTTCTGCCACTTGATATCCATGTGACCATGGACAAGTCGCTTAGCCTCCTCAACTGTCTATTTCTTTGTCTGTAAAATGAGGTTCACATAAGAAACTGTATGCAAAGCATTTGGCATAGTGCCTGGCACATAATAAGCACCAATAAATGTTATTGTAGATATGATATCGGGGGCAATCAGAGTATAATGATGCTTGTTTAAGCCATTAGCTTAAATGAGGCCACCTAAGGAGGGTATGGCGTAAAGTTAAGGAAGGAACTGGGAGAATAGCGCTATATAGGGGACTGGCAATGTCAGATGAACCAGATGAGTCAGGTAAGAAAGAGCTGCTAGAGAGGTGGGAAAGACATCCAGGAGATGATGGGGTCCTAGAAGTCAAGTTTCTAGATGAAGGGGTGATCTATCTCATGAAATGTTGCAACAAAGCTCAGAAAAAGGGCAAAAGTCTATTGGATTGGCCATTGGGGATGCCGGGTGACCTGTGCATGTGTAGCCCTGGCACAGGCTCCAAAGACCACAGAAGCTACTGCTGCTACCCTGGTTGTGCTTGTACATGTATGCGTGCATACTGATATTCCTTCCCACAGTCAGATGGGGAGTGTGTGGGATGGGCTTCCTATCAGTTTGTGCAGTCACCTCCACACTCTGTCCTCCTCCTCTCTCTGGGATATGAAAGGCCAAAGTTAGGAATTAGATGTATGCCTATGGAATAGAATGAAGCTAATTGGTTCTGTATGGACTGAATCCATGGATTTAACTGGTTACAAAGATATTTGTGAGAAAACATTCATATGTGTCAAAGGATGCAGCCTTTTCTTGGACAAGGTGAAAAGTTCCATCTTACCTAAAACTGTAAGGGAAACCCCTCGATAAAGAGCCAGGAATCCTTCCTGTTGATAAACAGTAGAAAAAGCATGGAGGACTCCCCTGTAAGGTGGTTTCAGCATGTTCTGCACAATCAAGCGTGTTTTGATGAGGTCTGTAGGATACATTACAATGGTGGAAACCATTCCTGCAAGACTTCCAGCCATGATGGCACTCCACTGAGAAATATGGCCCAGGTCATCCATGAAGAGTACAACAAATCTGGAAGAAAATGGGGGAAAGCCCAAAGGAATCAGCTGTGGATTGTGCTAGAGTACTCTATATGACTCACAACATTCTTCAGCACTTGTAAATGCTTTACAAAGTGAAAATTGCTATACTGATGCTTTAGGATTAATGAATAACACATTCAATTCTTACATAATTCTAGTTAGCTATAAGAAAGAGATGCCCAACCCTTTCATTTATAGCTACTCTAAGTCCTTCCCATTTCGCTTTAAGCATTTCTTCTTTTATCTGCGTAACTGTCAACCTTGGCTTGCCTGTGGGATGTAAATTCACAGAAGTAGTTGGTAAATACCAAACTGGAATGTGCTCCTTTGCTTCTGTTGAAACTTAAAAGAAATGAAATTACTTGAAATTATGACTTTGAGCATCTGAGCTTTAAAAATATACTGGCTTAATAATTATAAGAGAAGTTGAGCTACCCCACTAGCTGTCAGGGAAATGACAAATAAAAAAGATATAACAAGGTGTCAGTTCTCACACAACAAATTGGCAAAGATTTAAAAGTCTGATAATATCAAGTAATGGTGAGGACAAGTGGAAACAGGAACTCACACCCACTGCTGGTAGAGGTGTAAGTCAGTACGGCCATTTTGTAGGATCTAGTAAAATTGAAAGCATGCCTATTTTCACCCCAGCATTCCATTTCTAGGTGCATATCCTAGAGAACTTCCTGCACATGCACATATGAAAACACACACAGCATTGTTTGTAAGTGTGAAAAAGTCATGAGAGCACTCCCAGTTCTTTGGCTTTCAAACCTCCAATGAAGAGGTGCCTTTCCTGTTCCTTCAGTTCGGCAGCAAACCAGGGTGGTCTGTGTGATAAATAAGAAGAGTGGCACTGTAGAATTGTATGCCTGAAACCTATGTAATCCTTGCTAACAGATGTCACCCCAATAAGTCTAACAATAAAAATGAATTTAAAAAAAAAAAAAAAAAGAAGAGTGGGTGTTCAGGTGCAATAATTTAAGGGGTTCTAGGATGGCTCCCTGTTTCCAAGTAAACACTCACTGATAAAACATCTCCTTCAAACTGTAGGAAAATCCTGACTTCATTTTGTTAATGTACCTTAACTGCACCAATTGAAACAGTCATTTGAGTTAACCAGCTACCTTTTAAAGATGCAGGTAACTAAAGCTGGCATCCACTAATGGGCCATTTTCCTCAGTTTCACTGCCTGCACATTTCCTTGTTCCTCCTTCCTCTCTCCTCTGGCCAGTCAACTTGGAGGGGAACCTTATAAGGGGAAGGCGAGATAGAGGAAATGGAAATACTTGACTGGAGGTGTGGTCTGCAACAAGCTGGAACAACCTAGAAGTAGATGAGGTTTGAAATACCATTCATTCTCATTGCTTCACTCTTATTCCCTATCCCACTTGCCCACTTCCAAGTCATTAAGTAATTTATTACCCATTTACTGAGCATCTACAACAAGCTTGTCCAACCTGCAGCCTGTGGGCTGCACACAGCACCGGATGGCTTTGAATGAGGCCCAACACAGATTCATAAACTTTCTTAAAACATTATGAGATTTTATGCATGGACCATTTGTTGTTGTTGTTTTGTTTGTTTTTTGTTTTCTTTGTTTTTTTTAAGCTTATCAGCTATTGTTAGTGTTAGGGTATTTTATGTGTGGCTCAAGACAATTCTTCTTCCATGTGGGGCCCGGGGAAGCCAACAGGTTGTACACCCCTGATCTACAATGTGCTGAGCACTGTGCTAACACTCAGCTTAGAGTTCAACAGTGCTGCTAAAGAAATGACTGATAAGGGCAACAGGGGAAGAAATAGGCCATTGGTTGACTGAATGACTTGATAAATGAGGATGAGGAACCCTGTCTTATATCAGATTGCCTTATAAAGTCAGGTCTTACTATCAAATATACAAAATATACAAAGAAAGTCCCTTCTCAGGCTCTGACTGTTTGATAAAGAGACAGTGACCACTAACCGTTCCCCTCATCACAGAGTCAAGGCAGGCAACCATGATAGGTCATCAATGACGTCATCCTGTTCCCTACATCTTAAGCTCTTGTCTGGCTGGCCAGGGCAGCAATGTTCTGTTTGCTGCCCAGCTCCACCCCCTACCCACCACACATGAACAGTAGCTTTTTCCAGTGAGACTGGATAAGCTGGTGAACAGAAGTAACCTCTTTTTAGCCACACAGATATTAAACACACCCTGGATATATGTAATTACAACTGCTAACACGTCAACCTAACACAGGTTAGCATCTAAACACAAGCTCATGAAGTGGTTATACGAAAAGGAGTTGGTGTTGGTTATGAACAATTTCAGAGCTGCAGGGACCCAAACCAGTGCTTATATAGCTAAACAAGCAGTGGAGTAAAGTTGGGTAAGGGTCCACTACATGATGTATTTGAAAGCCATCCATTGTATTAGGTATTATTTGTTTATTACAAGGACCTAGCTCCTAATAGACTTTCCTGAGTGGACCCTTTTGATCATAAATCCAAGTAAGCAGACATTTCAGCATCATAATGGTGGGCAGAACCCTGGACTATGGAGCCAGAAGACCTGGTTTCAAGCTCCCGCTCTTCCATTAATTACGTTTGTGGACAAGTCATTTAATCACTTCATTCCCTGAACATTTGGGATGTTTATGTTTTGCTCAAACCCATGATCACAGGTTATACCCTTACCTCCAGCTAACTGTTTTGCAAATTCATGGTCAGGAAAGGGTAGGGATGAATCAGTATAATGTTGGACCAAAGCTATTGTCTTTATGTAGGAAGGATGGCACCATGATTAATCAACCATTCTGCTTTCTATCTATACCTAGTCATTCACTGAAATACTTCATTTTAGTTCCCAGAAAGAAAATAATCTTGCAGGGAAAAAAATGTTAGCAAACCTAGCCCAGGTAACTATCTGTTCTTCCTCTCCCATGTATCAAATCTTTTCCACTTCCACTGTCACCAGCTTATTTCAGCTTCCCATGGGCTAGAGCAACAGGTTCCTAACTGGTCCTGCCAACTCAGCCCCTACCTTCCTCCTCTCTAGTCATCCTACTCTCACTGCAGGTGACAATAATTCCCATTGAATTGCTTTAATCACAGCATTATCCACCTCAAAAATCTCCCACAGCTACCCATGCACACCAAGTAAAGTTCAAACTCCTTAACCTCACCGTCCAAGATCTGATTCCAACCTGCTTTTCTGGCTTTATTTCTCATTACTGCTGTAGACACACCTTATGCTACAGTCATGCTGCATGACTTCCCACCCCTGTGGTTTTGCTCATGATATTTAATCTTCAAATATCTTTCTCCCCATCTGTGGTCCCCAGCAAACTCCTACTCATTCTCCTAAGACCAAATTCAGATGGTTTTTCTCCTCTGTGAAGTCTTCACATTTGTTCCTCCTCATCCCTCATCAGAAGTGCTTATTTCTTATAGCACTTCAACCATGGCAATCACATGCTACAAACACACTAGTCTTACTCTTCCATTACTCTGTAAGCTCTGGGGCCCAGGGACAATGCCTCTTTCATTCTTGCCTCATCACCAGCATCATGCACACAATGGGTACCTAAATGAAACGTCATGAATTTAATGTCAAATGAAAGCAAAGAGAAAGAGAGATGATGTAATAGAGCATGGGATTTGAAGTGAGAAGGCAGGGAGCGGAACTCAGCTCTCTCATGGAGGGGTATGGCCAATCTGAGTCAAATTACATATCTGTAAAATGGAAATATTTCTCACCCTATGGACCTTACCGGAGAGAAGACAGTTGTAAAATTCAATGATGTACACACACACACACACACACACACACACACACACTGATAACTACATACAGATGATAGATGTTAATTGGTTTGATTGTGGTGTATATCAAAACATCAAGCTGTATACATTAAATATATACCACTTTTATGCCAATGATATCTCAATAAAGCTGTTAAAAATCCAATGACGTATATATGAGATTGGACAATTAATTTTGCAAACTCATCCTAGCAAAAGTGCTCCACACCTCACTGCTGAATATCACTACAGTCACCTTCGAAGTAACCCCCTTGGGAAGCTATGCACTGATGCCAGTGCCTAGTCCACCCTTCAAAGCAATTTTGGAACTCTTTTTGTGGAATGACCATCAGAGCTGTCATCATTGTCCCTAAAGTCTGGCAATTAAGTTTGTGAACTTGCCACTGTGCACTTATGTTGGCAGCACTGTACACACAACTTGGTGAGGTGTCATAACCTTGGCGAGGTTATGACAGCTCTGATGGCCATTCTAGAAAAAGAGTTTCAAACTGCTTTGAAGGGTGGACTAGGCGCTGGGATCAGTGCATAGCTTCCCAAGGGGAGTGCTTCGAAGGTGACCATAGTGATATTCAGCAATGAGGTATGTAGCACTTTTTCTGGGATGAGTTCAAGAACTTAATGGTCTGACCTCGTATACTAGGTGGTTAGCAAAAAAGCCACACACTTAAACCAGCCTTTGAAGTTCTGCCTTTCTCTCCTGGGTACACATTCACATTCCAAAGGAAGATTTCTATACCACATTTTGGAGAAGCAAGAGTAAAGTGGGGAGAAATTGAGTCATTAAAGCTCAGAGAACTATTTACAGACCACAGGCCAGAAGTTGCTGAGGCCAAAAGTGCTGGGAAGGAAAGAGCCTTGACAGAAATGCCTTGTGATCTCACTACCTTCTGTCTTCAGAGGAACACAAGGTTACTCTACTCCAAGGCATAAGTGAGGTGAGTGCTGGCCTGGAGGACCCAGTGATAAGGGCAATTCCTTACCTGTCAGCTGCCAAGTGAGCCTTCCAGCTCTGGCCTCCCAGAACCAAAGGCAAAATGCTTTGGCTGTTAGCCTCCGAAGCTGAACAATGTGGTTAAGACAGAGCCAAGGCCAGTCTTCAGAGATGGCACTATGCCCCTCAATGAGGTACTCAGGGACCATGCCCCTAAACATAGAAACATCTCCTCTTTCCGAAATCCTATCACTACCATTTCATTCTTTTAGCCTTTGATTCCAGCTAAAATGCAAGTATCTGTGAGCTTTGAGGAAGCTTTAAGACTCATCAGGCACTGTCCTTTCCTAAGAAGCAGCCGTTGTAAGAGAAGTGGAAAAAATCAAAGGATGAGTCCAGGGGTCAGCAGTAGGCTCACTAAGCAGGAGACTGTGTGGCGTGGGGAGGGGAAGCTGTAGCCTCTGTTGGACCATAAAGGCAAGCTTCGTTTGCGCGCGCACGTGTGTGTGTGTGTGTGTGTGTGCGCGCGCACACACACAGAAACCTGTGGCCTTTTTGTGGCAATGGAGTGGGCCCTCTACCTCTCCCAAACACTTTCTTCTGGGGAGCTCTGGTCACACAGCCACACATGTCTAGATATGCCTTCAAAGGGGTCTCTCTCGGCCAGCCAAGGTAATTTCCAAGTTGGTGGATGGTGGGAATGGTTAGGAGCCGTCTCTCTGGAAGTCTCTCCACTCGTTCTTCCAAATCTCCTTTTGCCCCTTTCCACTCCCTCGCCCGTCCAACCCGGTGAGCCACTCTGGGCCAGGGCTGTCCCAACAAGACCGCACCTGGAGGGGCAGGAATCCCAAGAGCATGTGATAAAATTGGGGACTGAGCTTTGGGGGCCGTAGCTGTCGCCTTTTGGCCAAACTGCCGGGGTTTCCACGCAATCGGGAAGGGGGCTGGGGCCCGCGGCAGGGCTCCGACCCCGGGAACCCCGGAGGCCCTGGCTCCCGGCCCGCCCGCCCGCGCGCGGCCCGGCCTTACTTGCGGTAGGCGGCGAGCTGCACGGCGCTGTAAGGGAAGAGGCGCAGGCAAGCCACTGCGTTCCCCTTCCACAGGGCCCGGGGCCCCTCGGCCCTCCAGACGCCGAGCACCGCGGCCCACGGCCCCCGGCCGGGGCCCCGCACCACGCCGACCTGGGCCAGCACGGAGGCGAGCTCGAGCGGCGCGGTGAGGCTCAGGCTGAGCGTTCCCGCCAGCCCCGCGCACAGCAGCCGCTGGCTGCCGGTCAGCCGGCCGTCCCGCTGCCACGTCGCCATCGCACCCGGCCGGCCGAGCCCCGGCCGGGACACGGCGCGGCTCCGGCCTGGGACTCCCGGGCACCCCGCGCAGGGGGCGGACCAGGCCTGTCCTTGAAGGGGGCAGACGCGCGGCCAGGCCGGGAAGCCCGTCCCGCCCAGGCAGCCTCAGGGTGGGGTGGGGCGGGGTGGGGCCCGCCTGAGTTGGAGGCTTCCTGGAGGAGGATTTGCAATCTGCTCAGCAGTTGGCAGGTTTCTGCTTGCAGTTGGGAAAGTGTCACTGTGTCCCTTCCAGGCCCAGCTAGCTAGACTTCTTGTTTCCTACGTATTCAGCACTCCCTCTGCGCCCCTTCTGCTTTACCCTGCAGGGGTTCAGAACCAGTCACTCCAACTGTTCCTCCGTGGTATGTGGATTATTTTGAGCCCAAGGCAACCAACGGAGACCCCGCGGGCTCAGGAGAAACTTTTGCCTCTCCCTCAAAGAATTTAAATTAGGGGTCTTGCCCATAATGAGTTATCACCAGAAATGACTTCTTTGACCTATGTATAGGGCACCGCAAACTTTTAATTACTGAACAAAATGCTCTTCTTATTATCCTGCCAATGACCTTCTGGCCTTCTGAAGCCCCAAGGCAGCTTACCTCATCCTTACGTTAGAAGGTCACATACATTGCATTTTAATTTCCCGGCTCTGAACATTTCCTGTATGTGGGGCTTCTCACTCACTCGTGCATATGTATGTAATTAACTGTCATTATTTTTCTCTTGTTAATCTGCCTATGTCTATTTAAATATTAGACCTGCTGAAAGAACCTTGAAAGGTACAGGAAGGTTTCTAATTCCCCCACAGCCTCCTTACTCCCCTTTCACATTCTACCTCACCCATTTCCTCCCCTGGCTTCTGTTCTCTTCCCTCCAACCTCTTTTTTTTCTACTCCCTCCCCCCACCCCCCGCCGCTGCAAACAAAACCTTGCAGATTTCCCGATTCAGAAGGAAGACTTCTGTAACATACACAGCTGCTACCTATCATACACTTGTCACGTATTGGGATTGGAATACGTTATCTCATTTAATCCCCATAACAGCCCTTAATAGGTATATCTTCATTTACTGCCCTCCTTTAGAGAGGCTGTAGTTGTGATGGTTACAGCCTGTACTCTGGAACCTGCATTAGAATCTTGGCTCTGCAGTTCACGAGCTGTGTGCCCTTGGGCAAGTCACTCAACCTCTCTGAGCCTCAGTTGCTTCATTTATAGTTTCTTCCTCTAGGGGGTGTTGTAAGGATTAAACAAATGAGGATTGATACAGGTAAGCACTATATATGTGTTAGCTATGATTAGATATTATTTTACAGAGGAAGAAACCCAGACAGAGAGATTGACTTGCTCAAGGTCACACAGCTACTACCAGGCAGTCAGGGTTCAAGTCTAGGTCAGTTTTATGCCAACATCCACTAACAGCTACACTACACATCTACTGTGACTACAGAGTGTAACCAGAGTACGAACATTTTCAGTGTTTCTCTTAGCTGAGAGGACAATAGAGGCAAAGGAGGGTTAAGAGTGAGTTGGCCAGGACCCAAGAAGGATTTTGATTTTAAAAAATTCCAAATTTATCCTTGTGTCTCTTAAAAAAGTCTTATCAATAGTAAGAATGAAAAGGAAAGGGGCAGGCAGCAGTCTCTTAGTATAAGACATCCCAGGTACACAGTTGCTTTTAGGCTTGTCTGGTTATGGCCTACATTTAATAATACACATGATCAAGGAATCTTCTCTAAAAGACATTACAGGGTTTAGACTGAGAAGACTTGTTCTAGTTACAGAAGCTTTGCTCTGCTCTCAACGATTGGGGTGGATGGGGTGTTGATGTAAGAAATGTCCAAACTTGTATAAAATTTTTATGAGTTTATCTGAGCTTTATCCTTTTCTTCCTTTTCAATAGTTTTGAATAATTGATCTGCCAGAGTTGCTGGTTTATCAGCATGTGTGGTTGGCCAGTTTGATTTATGTTATTTAATGAGAATTACAAGTTCCTCATGTAATCCCCCCAGAAATGCCAAATTGAGTATTGGGTCATTTTGATAATCCTTAAAACTGGAGACAATCTGAATATTGTTTGAAAGATTTTGCAAAACATTCAAAGAAAACAAGTACGGTTTCATCAGGTTTTTGTCTGCATTGCTGGATTTTCATCCCGTCTATTTTCTAAGGGACAATCTCAGGGATGGCTTGGTGAAGACGATGGGCTAATTTTCTGCATTTTCCTGGTCTGTTTCTCCTTTTTTAAAAAAATCCTCTTTTCCAGCAGACCTTATCTAGCCACTCTTCTCCTTTGCTCTCAGAAACCATTAGGTGTATTAGTTGGAACAGATCAAAATAGCCAGGATCGTATATTCTAACAATTAGGTCAAATGCCTTTCTTTGCCAAATCAACAGGGTGTTGGAGAGGATCAGGAAAATCTTTAGTTAAATTCCTTCATTGAGCTTCAATCCAAGGAGAATAAATTATCGCTGGTACCCCTTGTCCTCAGACTGGCTTTTTGCTGAAAGAAGCTGCCAGAATTTCTGGTTCTTCCAGCCTATCCTGGTCTGGCTTTTTATTCTTAGTTTCCTTTAAGTCAATAGAGGGTGGTGGTGGAGAAGGTAGAGAGGGGAGAAGAGGAGGAGGAGAAAGGAAGGGCAAGTCAGGAAAAGAGAGCTCAGAAAGTTGGAGAAAAGAGGGAGTGGGGTATTGACATTGAGCAGTTTCAGAAGCGTTCATTGGTTCAGAGACAGTCTCTCTAAAAATTCCTTATTAAATTCCTGAAGAGAAGCGATTTTATCTGAAAGTTCAGAGACAGTCTTTAAATTTTTCTCACTCACTTCCTGAAACGGAGACATTTTATCTGGGCTCCTTTTAGAAGTCTCTATTTTTCCAATCAAGGTAAGTGTTCCATTCGTTCATTTTTAGAGCCTGCTTTTCCCAAAAAGTGCACACACAAAACAAATGAATTTAGATTTATCAAAAGACCCCATTTCTGCCATCTTAAGCGGATATCAGTTTCAGTTAAATGTCCCTATTTTTGTAGCTACTTGTATATAAAACTTGCTAGAGTAGTAAAGCAAGGCTGACTGGTGTGGGGTTTGTTGGCCTTGTAGGCTTGATTTCTTATGTTAATGTTAATGTTAATGTTAATGTTTGTTGTGAGCCATTTTTAAAAAGCTGAAATTAAAATAAGCTGCATAAGAATAGCTCAGATACAGTCAGGAACTGCTACCTAACACAGGTAGGTTTAGGATTCCAAGAAAAGACTCATCCAAGGTCACCCCATGGGGAGTGGTGAGCTGGTGGGGCACAATGGACCCCTGCTGGTAGCTAGCACCTGGTCCAGGTCTGTAGGATGGTCCTGGGTGGGCTTCTTCAGAATTCTGCCGATTGTGCGAGTAAATGTCCATGTAATAATGCCAAAACCTTTATATAAGAGTTTATTTCAGCCAAACTGAGGACATATGCTGGGAAGCAAAATCTCAAAATGCTCCAGAGAATAACAGTTTGTAGTTTCTTTTATGCATTTGAGATTAAGGAGATAATGTAAGGAAGATTACATAAAGGTGGGAGAATGCAAGGTGGGGATCGGTTTACAGGATAGTTAAGATTTACACTCTCTTGAGGGTGGTCAAATTTTAGAAGAAAGGGTCTAAAGGGGGGCATTTCAAAGGTGTATTAATACACAGAAACAATGGGCAGAACTTGCTTAAGGCTAAGGTAAGCTTTTTACTAAAGAAGTTAGTTATATGCTTGGGGTGTGTCTACTCACCATGACCTGCCCAGTTAGGAATTTATGATCAGAATATCATAAATTCCTGTGAGGTTACTTTTCATAGAACCTCTTTTTTCATTCTCAGTCTTAAACAGAAATCTATCCCCATGTGTGCTCTATATTTGGATTGTGACTTATAGACTCAAGCTAACCTTCTTGCCTCTTATTCCCACTTGTTGAAAAGTCTGAAGAACATAGTAGGTAAAGGATCTCCAATTTTGGAAAATTCTCATGACACGAAACTCTGGTGTTAAAAACAAACGTGCGATAACTAAAAAGAAAACAAGAGGAAAGAGACAGCTACAATGTCTTAGAAGTGGTATTGTAACATAAGGAGAAAGGTGGCTGCCTGATTCAAGCCAGTTGGCAACCTTTTGTTACCCAGGTCAGGCCTTGGGAGATGCTAACAATTTTTAATTTCCCAACTCTCATTTTTTTCAGTTTATATTCTCACGAAGTGAAATCTTTTCTCAGGATATTACCTTAGTTAAACTTGATAATGTTTCTCAGATTATAGTTGATCTTGCTGTATTTATACCAATGTTGGTTGATTCCTGCTTTCTTCATTTGTCTTTTATTCTTTAACTTTCTGGAATTTTTCAAATTGCAAAAGTAGTATGTATCTGTTGTGCCAAGACAAACAGTGCAGATGTGCACTCATATTAAAGAAAGCTAAGTCCCCCCGCACATTCTCTGAGGTAACAAACATTAAGAGCTTGGTGTGCATGTGTACATCCTTCCTCAAAGTTTTTTTTATGCTCAGACAAATAAATGCTCACTTATATGGATTTTTCCTCTTTCTGCTTTCCTTCTTTCCTCTCTCCTTCCCTCCTTCCCTTCTCTTCTTCCTTCTTTCTCACCTACCATCCTTCCTTCCTTTTAAATATAAGATAATCTCTTTGGAAGGTTATCCAAAAAACCCATGATCAGGTTATCTCTAGGGAAGAAAACTGGGAGACTTGGGAACACCGGTGGAAGAGATTGACTTTTGACTATGTGTCCTTTTTTTTTTTAAAAAAAAACAAAAACAAAAACCCCCTTACATTTTTATTTAGGATTGTTTTTGTTTTGTTTTTTTAATTTTATTTTTGTTTTTGGTATGTGGGTAGCTCCCTGGCTGGGAATCGAACCCAGGCCACAGCATTGACAGCACCAAAGCCTTAAGCCACTACACCACAGGGAACTCCCTATGTGTCCTTTTGTAGTGCTTGCTTTTCCTTACTCTTTATTTTTTTGGTCAGCATTTATTTATTTATTTATTTATTTATTTATTTTTATGTGGGTAGTTCCCTGGCTGGGAATCAAACCCAGGCCACAGCGTTGACAGCACCGAAACCTTAGCCACTACACCACCAGGGAACTCCCTACTCTTTTTTTTTTTTTAACCATAGGTATGTATGATGAATTAAAAAGATCTCTCCTCCATTATTTATTTTCTCTGAAGCATTCCTATTAGGTGCAGTGTTTTCTGTGACATGGCCTGCCGGCAGGGAGGTGTTGGTTTTGAAATGTTGACCAACTCTTGGTGAAGTTCTGAATGCAACAAAATACAATATGCTTTCCATTTGCGTGGTACTGTCATTCCTGGACAATTCCATGTATATAAACACTGTGCAAAAATGTCTTGTCTTTATAACTAAAACAGAGCTAAATTCTCAATTGATAATTATAAACAGCCTTTCCACCTACATAGATGTCTGGTAGGATCTTGAAAGCCGTGAAGGATGCAGGACAGTCTTGTGTGTTGTAGATGTGCAACATCCTGGGTCCTTGCCCATTAAATGCCAGTGGAGTGCTCCAATCATTGCAGCACCCACCATTTCCAAAATATCCACTAGGAGGCAGTGCCATTCCTTTGAGAACCACTGCTCTAGGTGCATCATAAGCTTGGAAAGTTCTTTCTTCAGATGTTTGCAGAGCTGCTTTCGTCTTGTCACTCAGAGGTCAGCTTGAATGTTATCTCTTCTCAGAGCACTGACCTGACCACCCAATCAACAGAGATGCTCTATTCACTCTACCACATCCCCTCGTCTCAATTCTCTGTGTAGCATTTATCCCTGTCTGCTATCTTTCTTATATCTGTTTATTGTCTGTTTCCACCTACCAGAATATAAGATCCTCAAGGGAAGGGGTCTGGTTTCTTGTTCACAGCTGTGTCCCCTGTGCCTGGAACACTGGCTGACATGTAGTTAATGCTCAAAAATGATTAGTTAGATGAATGAAGGAACGATAGAAAGAAGGAAGTAAGAAAAGAATGAAATCTTTTTTTCAGTTCTACAAGTTGGAAAAGATTAGCAGAGCATAATGTCTTCATGAAATTATTTATTTAGGTCCTATATGATAAATAACAAAAGATGAACGAAGTTCACAAGATTGTAGATTCATCAATTCACAGTAAATACTATCATCCTTGTCATATATTGGATATTTGTGATTTTAAGTTTCTAGCCACGTCTATAATTCTGAAGTGAACTGTGTTATTCAACAGAGCTTTGTCCCCAAATATTATTTTCAACATGTCTTTAGCAGCAGTTTTTTTGCAAGTGTGTCAACAATGACGTCAGCAGCTCTAACCTTTGCTGTTAAATATAACACTATAAAATGTGGTTTCCACAGCTTTGACGTTTTTATCCTCGGCACACTGTATTTAACTTTAGGCAATGTTTGACTGTCCTTCATCCTGCTTCAAAAACTTTTAGGATGTTTGAAGCAGGAAGATTTTATATCAAATGTGTGAGTCTTCATTCATTCATTCATTCATTCAATTACTTTGTTAGTCATTAGCTGATTTTTCATTCCACAAATATGTATTGAATACTTATTCTATGTGAGAACTATGCTAGGGATACATATGTCGCTTAATGGAATTTAATATGCTCCCATTACCAAGCCATGGTAATCCAAATTTTAATGATTTTCATGGTAGTCACATGATACTTTTAGTTTCTTTGCTATTGATATTTTTGCAACACTTAGAGATGGTCCAGGTGATGGAATGATAAATTTCTGATACCTATCTGAAGACCTAGACTCATCACATTTTAATCACGTCACTTCTAGGCTTTTTTCAATTGATGTACAGTAAAATTACCTTATAATCTTTGATGTAGAGTTCTAGGAGTTTTAACACATGGGTAGATCTGTTTGACTATCACCACCATAATCAAGATATGGAACTGCTCCATCAGACCACAGAATCTTCACTTGCTGCCCCTATATAGCCAAGGCCTCCCCCACCCCCAGCCCTGGACAACCAATGATCTCTTCTCTGTCCCTATAGTTTTGCCTTTTGAGAATGTCACATAAATGGAAGCACACGGCATGTAACCTTTTGAGACTGGCTTCTTTCACTTAGCATAATGCCTTTGAGATCCATTCATGTTGTTGTGTTCATCAATAATTTCTTCCTTTTTATTGCTGAGTAGGATTTCACCGTGTGGATGTACTACAATTTGTTTATACATTCATCCACCGGTGGACATTTGGGCTCATTCCAGTTTTTAGCTATTGTAAATAAAGCTGTCATGAACACTAGTGTGTAGGTATTTCTATGAAAATTATCTCCCTTTCTTTATTACATAAAAGGTAACATTCTAAATCTTTGGCACTTTTGCCTTTTTCACTCTATAGTGTATACTATGAGCGCTCCAACTCAGTTCATAGAGATTTATCTTTTTAAACATATTTTTAATTTTTATTTTTTATATAAAATATTTTTATTGTTAGACTTATTGGGGGGGTCATTATTTTCTATTCCTTAGCTTTGTGGATCCAAAAATTCAGCTTTATCACTGTACCCTTCAGTGAGCTGGTTCAGGGGGCTGACTCTTGGTCAGTCCTTCCAAGCCTCCTTTATTGCTTCTTCCTTATCTTCACAACCTCTAAATTTTGAAGTGCTCCAGGCTCAGTCTTTGAGCCTCTTATCTATTTAAACTTATTTCCTGGTGATCTCATCTAGTCTTCTGTCTTCAAATACCACCTATGTCCTGATGACTTTCAAATATGTATCTCCAGCCTGGAATTCTGCTCTGAACTTCAGATTCTCATATGCAGATGCCTCTGAAGAGAACCAAAGTTTTTTTTGTTTTGTTTTGTTTTGTTTTATTTTTCTTGGTCTTTGTCTCTTTTTTTTTTTAATTCATTTTTATTGTTAGACTTATTGGGGTGACATCTGTTAGCAAGGATTACATAGGTTTCAGGCATACAGTTCTACAGTGCATTGTCACCTTGATGTATAATAAGTTCACCACCTAATGTGACTTCTCTTTCCATCACCTTATATTTAGCTTCCACCCCCCACCCCCCGAGAACCAAAGTTTTGCCACCCTAAAGCTGCCTTTTGGCATATTGATTTTAAGCTGTTTGTTGAGAAACAAGGCTCAGAAATAACCTTTGACCCTCTTCTCTTTGCTGCCCAAGAGATTCAGACAGAAAAATCTGCTTCAGGAAGGAGATCTTAGGATGTTCACCTTAGCCTGATTTGAATTACTGTATTGAATTACCATATTACCGTGTATAAGACACACCCATGTATAAGATAACCCCTACTCTTCTAACCAAACATTAAGAAACCTTCTCAACCAGTTACTCCCATGTTTAGGAGGACCCTCAAATTTTGGTC
The DNA here is from genome assembly GCA_004026885.1 of Lyroderma lyra. Classification (NCBI taxonomy): domain Eukaryota; kingdom Metazoa; phylum Chordata; class Mammalia; order Chiroptera; family Megadermatidae; genus Lyroderma; species Lyroderma lyra. Next base: position 172,703 of record PVJL010001240.1, on the reverse strand, counting down.
TAACAGTTTTAGACAAAAGCATCAGAAAAATATGGTAAGCATTGCAAATAGGAGGGCTTCAGGCAGGTAACTGTTATCTAGATACTCTCTGTGTCCCATTGTTTCTGTATTAGCAAGAATTTTCCTGCCATAAATTGTTCATTCTTACTTCTGAAATCTAATACCCTGTCCACCTCCTTTGTTGTCCTTTGTCCAAAAGTGTTCTATATGCCTAGTGCTGCCTCACTGTGTTTGGAATTTTCATGCTTACGTGAATTCCCCATGTGCATTTATTAAATTTTGATTTTCTCCTGTTAATCTGTCTCTGTTAATTTGGTTATTAGCTCAGCTAGAAGAACTTAGAAGGTTGGAGGAAAAATAGTACTTGTTTTTTGTTTTTAGCCCCCACGCCTCCTTAATAATTCCACTTGGACATTTAATGGGCATCTCAAGCCCAATGTGTCTCAAACCAAATTCCTTGACTTCCCCCAAATCTGCCACTCCTATAGTATCCCCCATCTCAGTAAATAGAAAGTTGGTTCTTTTGGTTACTCAGGCCAAAAATCTTGTAGTCATGCCTGACACACATTTTTCTCTTTAAAATTTATCATCTCTCACATTATTGGAATTTCCTCCCGACAGGTTTTTCTGCTTCTGCCATTGTCCCCTTTCCCCTGCTTTCTTTCTTTGTAGAATTTATCACGATCTGACCTACTATTTTGGGGGGATGGGCAAACTTCCCCCTTCCCTCTTAGTTCTTTTGGCTGGTTGAATAATTCAAATGACATATGACAGATTAACAGGAGAAAATCGAGTTTTAACACATGTGCACTGGGAATTCACATAAACATGAAAATTCCAAAGATAGTGAGGCAAGATGAGGTACATCCTGGAATAAGAAGAGAGAAGTATGGATCTGGGACTTCAAAGGGAAATTAGGCAAGTCATGTGTAGATGAAAAAGAGCCAACATGTGGTAAACAAATTCTTGCCTGGCCACCCCAAAACAATGGGACACAGAGGGGAGTCTAACTCACAGGCTTTTACTTGGTTCCTCCCTGTTTGCCACACTTAGTTCACATTATGCTAAGTTAAATATGTTAAAATTTCTTTCTTGAAGCAGGTTTTGTATTTGAATTCCTTTAGGCAGGTAAGGGGGAGGTAAAAAGAAAAGAAACTCTTTTTTAGTTTGCTGAGGTTTTATTGCCTTCAGCCCAAAATAATATGCATGTTAGGGTGGCACATTCTGGGGAAATTTGTTCTGAACCCCTACACTATATATTTCCTTAAACAACAACAACCTTGTCTTTCTTTAACCCACTAAAATGTAAGCTACTGGGCAGTGTTTCTGTCTGTTTTGTATACTTATATATTTCTGGCACTTACAACAGTGCCATGGCACATAATAGGCTAGTAGGTACTCAGTTAACATTTGTTGAATACATGAATGAATGAATGATTCAAGTTATAATATACTGATAGTTGAATCAAAATGTCTGTTTATTAATTCATTAAAAATATGACTGCTATGCAGACCTGAATACACACATTAGATATTCAGGGTACATTTTTCCTTTCAGGAGAGTCTTAATAGACTATGAGAAGTACATACTACAATAAAAAGTTATGGAAATATAATATATTAGGATACTCTTAATCGGTGATTCTATCAACCCAGCTTCATCATAGGAATGTGCCTTCCTATTGTACTGTTATATTCATGCAAGCTACTCTGGAATCACCCCTGGTTTGCACTCTTTGGCTATCTTTTTTTTTCTAGTTTCATGTGAGAGAAACAAGAATCACTTCTAAATTTTGGACGTGAGTAAATGTGTGGATGGTGATGCAATTTACTGAGATAAGGAAGGACTTTAATCTTATTGTTGACTTAATGAGAATTATTTATTTATTTATTTATTTATTTATTTATTTATTTATTTTTATTTTATTTTATTTTTTTGCTTTTTGGTATGTGGGTAACTCCCTGACTGGGAATCGAACCCAGACCGCAGCACTGACAGCGCCAGCACTGAAGCCTTAAGCCACTACACCATTAGGGAACTCCCTTAATGAGAATAATTTAGACTGAAAGTGAGGTAAAAGGATAAAGTATGAAGGTATTAAAGCTATGGTAAATCCAACTTGAGAGCTTGTTTCATGCATTCAAGCAAAGTCTACTATGGTGGGGACTGTACACCAACATCTATGTACTCCTCTATATCCCCCAGCTTTCCTTTTAGCCAAGTGAGGCCATGTGGTTTTGTTCTGACCAATGGAATGTGGATGAAATTGGTATCTGTCACTTCCAGGCCTAACCCACACAATATCCTTCATAATTTTCTTTTTTTGCTTTTTTTTTTTTGGTATGTGGGTAGCTCCCTGACTGGGAATCGAACCCAGGCCACAGCGCTGACAGCGCCAGCGCCGAAGCCCTAAGCCACTACACCATCAGGGAACTCCCTTCTTCATAATTTTCCATGTAGAATCTCTCTGTTGTTGGACTCTGAAATGGTAGAGCATAATGCAAGGGACCTGGATCCTTGGATTTACCACTTAGAGTAAACCCATCTAGGAGAATTGTTCAGACAGGAACCATCCTGTTACTGGAGAACGGGCCCTTCTAGGTGTGGTGTCCAGGTTCTTGGTGTCCTGAACAAAGAGTTGAGCGAGACACAAAAATAAAATGGTGAAAAAGTAGTTTATTAGAAGTAGAAAGTATACTCCAAAGAGATAGGAGCAGGCCTGAGCAAGAGAGTGGGTCAAGGGCTCTGAATGGCAAGGGGACACAAAGTACAATCCCAAGAGGTAGGAGCAGGCTTAAGCAGGCAAGTGGCTCAAGAGCCCTGATTAATGAGGCTTTGGTAGTTTTATTCTCTTCAGTTGTAAGGGGTTATTCCTATCTGGATGTGGGGCCTTTTGATTGGCATCTTTGACTGACAGGGAGCCTTTACATCACCTTTTTACTGTGCATGTTTCTTCCCAGAATTCAGTCTGTTATAATGATATTAATGAACTTCTGGGCATATGTATACTATTATAATGAAGGTATAATGAAGCGTAGGTGGAATGGGAGTCGTTGTAACCCTTACTGTGCAGGCACTAGTAACTGGCTTAAACCAGTGGGCTTTTGTACCCTATAACTTCTTGTATTAGTTACTTTTTCTTGTAATTTCCTCTGGTAGTTGCCTAACTTCAGGCAGGGATTACTAGAAAATGGTGATATCGGGATGTTGACTACTCCAGCAAGGCAGGTCCCATTGGAAAGGTCCCAAGATCAGCCCTATTCTGTCTACTTCACTTTCCTCTTGAGAGGCATGATCTCCATAAATATCTATGGGAAGTTGAGGGGCAGGAGGTCTCATCTTCTGTATCTGCTTCCTGCTGAATGTGGTCATTGTTCCTACCTATCCATGATACATGGAGCTCTCACCCTATCTCATCTAAAAGGGAGGAGGTGGTCTTGAGATCTTCCTGGGAGACTGTGTTGACTTCTTTTTTGGGATGGGCTGGTGGCCTTGCAGGGCATCATTTGTATCCCAAATGCCCCCTAGATAAGGAAAAATAGATTCAGTTAATAGATTTAAAAGCATTGGCCTAAGAAGTAGGCCTCAAAACCATTGATGCAGGGCAACTACATGATGGAAGTTCCTTTCAGCCCCAGGGAGCCTGTGGCCTGTTGATTTTTGGCTTAGCCAGCCATTCAGTTGTCGACACCTATCCAGGAATGACCTGGGGATTCTGGTCTGCCATGATTACAATCAGCAAACACAGATCACAGATACCTGGATAATTATTTAAAGTCTAGCAAGCACAAGTAACTAAAGTTTTGCCAGTGTAATTCACAAATTCTAGGATGATTAACTAAGGCTGGGGATGGGGGACACAAATTATAAGTTTGTTTTTTTTTTTGTTTTGTTTCTGTTTTGTTTTGTTTTGTTTTTTTGCTTTATGGTATGTGGGTAGCTCCCTGACTGGGAATCGAACCCAGGCCGCAGCACTGACAGCGCCAGCGCCGAAGCCTTAAGCCACTACACCATCAGGGAACTCCCACAAATTATAAGTTTTTTAGAATGATTAACTAAACCCGGGGCAAAGGATATCCTGGGAGATACACGCTAACAGCTTATTGTTTAAATTTCAGGGTAAGAATCTATTGTTTAAGGCGCTGGCAAAACTGAATGAAAGGGTAATTAAGACTAGAGACTAGGAATAAAGGTAAAGTTGGAGAGCTAAGGAACTAGGGCAGGGGGACTAAACATTCCTATAGTGAGGGGCTCTTCCATTTGGCCTGTGTCAATCCCATGGGGCTTTGTGTGAATGAGAAATAAACATTTGTCTAAGCCACTGAAATTTCAGGGTGTATTTGCTACTAAAGCAGAGTTTAATCTGGCCTGACTTACATTGCTACCCATTGCTCTCCACAGGAAAACCCTCTGCACTTGAGCTACAAATGAAGATTTAAGAGAAGCACTTAATGCTTCTCAGTTCTATTAAGGATTTTTTTCCTCAGCTTTATGAAGAGATGGGCAATGACCAAAAATAACTACTTTTGCTTAAGAAAGTCACTCACTTTCATAAGGAAAATCATCACTTGGCTATTAGACTTTCAAGAAAAATCTGCATCTTTCTGGAAAAAACCCTTCAATTTGAATGATCACAAACATGACTAGCATTGACTTGGAACAACTCAAACTTATGCTGTTATTATATAACAAATTTCATCAGTGTTGTACCATGTAAGAGAGATTGAGTGTAATAATTGAAGGGCTGTAGCTGCAGCACATGTGCCTCGATGAACATTATGAGTTTGGGGTATTAAATAATTTTCATTATCTAGATTATCTATTATAGTTGTGGATTCAACTGATGAACTTTCTGAAAACATTTTGATCATAATGAAGAGACTCTTGAAATGCTTGATTAAGTATCTGTGTAGAATTTCTCCAAAGTAGATGGCAGTGGTGAGTGGCTAATTGTATCAATTTGGTTCCTGTAGGTAGCAGATGCTAATATGGAGTTAGGAATGCAAGATGCTGAGTGGGGGTAATGCCTGTGAAAGATAAACAGGCAGGCAGCAAGATTGGGGCAGCGAAAACCCCAGACCATAATGCAGATCTGACATATGTGAAAGGGTTGGGGAAGGAGGGGAATTGGGCAGAATTGCTTTAGACTGTGAGGCAAGTATGACAAAGTCTTGGTCAACCCAATAGGAAGTTCTGGAGGAAAAACTTCCTGTTAGAACTGTCCCATGTTGGGCAGAAATGGCTAGGCCCTAGTATTGCCACCATGTTCAGTAATTGGCTGGAGTCTTTCAAGGGAAAATGTGGGTTTGTCAAGAATATTGTAATCTTGGAAGGTACTGCAGCTACCTGCACTCCTCACAGATATAAGGCAAATTCTTTCTTAAAGGGAATGCTAAGTCATGCACCTCAATGCTTGCCACAGTCCACCCTTTGTGCTGCATGGATTCCTTTCTCCAAACCTGTTTAAAGTTCCTGTGAGCCTCTCTTCCTATGGGGAAATACAGAAGAGCAAGTTACAGAGAAGAACTACAGCTCATCTTGCTGCTGTTGTTCTCAGGGCTGCCACTGGTTCTCATCTCCTTTCTCCATTATCCATTCTATACTCATATTTGTTTTCTGCCTGTTTGATTTATTCATTACTGACAGGAGAGTGTTGAAGTCTCCAATAATAATAGCGAGTGTATCTATTTCTCCTTGCAGTCCTATCAGTTTTGTCTCACTTATTTTGATGCTCTGTTGTTAGGTGCATATACATTTAGGATGGCTATATCTTCTTGAGAATCGACCCCTTTATCATTATGTAATGCTTGTCTTTATTCTTGATAGCATTCTTTATTCTGAAGCTAAGTTAGTCGTCTTTGATTGCTTTTTGTCGCTCATTTCCCACAATATCCAGTGCATTAGGAAGTTCTGATATCCCATGTGTTCTTTGAACATGCCAAGGTATTTCCATATGCAGTTCTCTCTTCCTCAAATGATTTTCCCTTGTCTTTACATAGAGAGCCTTCTTCAACTGTCAGCTTAGAGATTACCTCCCCATACTAGACTAATCGAGGTGATCACATCATAAGTTATATAAATGTCTAATCACTATGCTGTACACCTGAAACTAATATAATGTATGTCAACTGTAATTGGAAAAAAACTTAAAAATTTAAAGGAAAAAAAGATGATCTCTCCAGAGAGGACTTCTATGAACACTCTCTTATACTCTCTCACAGTTTCCTATATTTCCTTAACATTACTTAAATAGTCTGTTCTTATATATTTATTTTTTTCATGTCTGTCTTCCTGATTGGCATGTAAGCTCCATGAAAGGAGGAGCTTGCCTATTTTATTCCCTACTATATCCCAGGTAAGTGACATGTAGTGTGTTTAATGAATACTTTCTGAATGAAGAAATGAATTTAAAATATTTTCAACAATTTATTATTTTCTATCATTGAATAAAATCATTTTTAAAAAATTGCAGGATAAGGAAGTAAAGAAGTGCCCTTAAGGACATCAAGTTCCATTAATATGGTGACCAAGGTCAATGCTTCCCAACTGCATTAGTAACATTACTATTAACATTAATTATTACCACTAACACAGCACCAGTAACAAAGTACCACAGACTGAGTATAGACATTTATTGCCTTACAGTCCTGGGACTGGAAGTCTGCGACCAAAGTGTAAACAGGGTGGGTTTCTTCTGAGGACTATGAGAGAAAGATCTTTTCCATGATTCTCTCCTGACTTCTGGTGGTTTGCTGACAATCCTTGGTATTCCTTGGTTTGTGGATGTATTACTCCAATCTCTGCCTTCATCCTCACATGATGCTCTCCTTGTGTCTCTATCTCTGTGTCTAGTGTCTCCCTTTTAAAGGACATCAGTTATATTGGATTAGGACCCACCCTGATGACCTCATTTTAACATGATTATCTCTATGAAGGTCCTATTTCCAAATAAGGTCACATTCTGAAGTATTGGGGGTTAGGACTTCAACATATCTTTTTGGAGGCTATAATTCAACCCCTAAAATTCTTTGAGGAGGAAGATAAAGATCTTAGAATATCTCTTCATATTTTAAACCAAGAAGTAAAATATTACTATTTAACATATGGATTGATATGTCTTATGTCTGACATCTGGTCAGAAACAGGATACAGGGTATCATGAAAGAGGAGAGGGAGTTCCACAGCATGAAGGGTTTGACAGTGGTGCCATCTCCATTCTTTTGCTTCTAGTATATTGCAAGGTTTTGTCATCTACTATGCCAGTTAAGTGAATTCATGGATAATATAATCTCAATTTAATTAAAATAACTCTTATAAAATGTATAAGTGAATTTAAAAGAGTCCTGTAAATACAAACAAATAAATATCCCTGTGCTAAATCTCCCCACAAACCCAGCTATAGAATAAAAATAAAAGTAATACTGCAAGCACAAATGAATAGCAAAAAAAAAAAAAAAATGGAAAAAGTAGGGTAAACAGACAGCTGTTACTCAGAGATATACCTAAAGTGTAAGGGCATAGAAAGTTTTAAAGCAAAAAGACAGGAAAAAAAATATGCCCAGAAAATAAAACGAAAAGAAAACTGGTGCCATGATGTTAATATCAGACAAGATAAACCTTAAGGTATAAAACATAAATAGGCATAATACGGTCACTACATCATGATGAAAAATTGATCAAGAACATATAACAATTCTATGTATGTATCTAAATATATTATCATAAAGAAGTAAAAATAGACAAAATTATAAAGAGAAAAGAATGAATACACACGAATGGGAGAGATTTTAATTAAAGTGCAGTTGACCTAAAATAGGAGATGTTATAACATACCTCTCTTCATATTTGAGAGATTATGCAGACAAGAAATTAGTAAAGTAGAAAAGATGTGAAGCACCATTAACAGGCTTTCCCTACTAAACATGCATAGAACCTTACATCTATCAATTAGGTAATACATATTATTTTCAAGCATATATATAACAGTTAAAAAAATTGATCATTAATTATGCATCAAGTTGACAATGCACTGTGGAATTGTATGCCTGAAACCTATGTAATCCTTGCTAACAGATGTCACCCCAATAAGTCTAACAATAAAAATGAATTTAAAAAAAAAATTGATCATTAACTTGCAAACTAAATAACAAATACCAAAGAATATTTATCATGGAGATTATATTCTCTGACCACGATGAAATTATGTTAGAAATAATAAACAAGAGGATAATTTTAAAGCCATATGCACTTGGATATTTATGATTACATATTACATGGGTCAAAGAAAAAATTGTACTGGAAACTAGACAATATTTGGAACTTAATGATAATGGAAATACTAAATATCTGGACTTGTGAGGCTGCAACTAAGGTGATACTTAAGGAAAATATATACCTCTAAATTCCTATATTAGTAAAGGTGAAAGGCTAAAAAGTAACTCAAGAAATTAGAACTAAAACAACAGGAAAGTAGAATGAAATAATTTCAAAAAGATAAGAGCAGAAATTAATGAAATAGAACACTAAGCCAAATCAAGAGGAACAACAAAATAAAATGCTTGCTTTTTATATGAATATAAAGATGTCAAATACACATGCTAGATATGCCAGTATAGGCTTGGTGTCGCAAAATTAACTGTTACATTAACAGAAAATTATTGTTGTTAAAGTTTGTGTTTCTTCTCATGAATTTTATTCTTCCTAGTAAACATTATTCATTAAATAGAGAAGTAAGTGTGGCATAGCCTTTATAAGTCCGTCCTGTAAATGCATTCACAAATCAGAAAAAAAAATACGATGAAAACTTGGTTGTTTGAAAAACATGAATAAAATAGAGAACTTTGGGAAAGAGAAGGGAAGACACAAACATTAAGGATGAGAATAAGGTAAAGTAACTGATACAGTAAATAAGATATTGAAATAATATTAAGAGAAATTTATGACCTTCTTTATGCCAATGAATTTGAAAACAAATCAAATGGATCATTTCATATAAAAATACAATTTACCAAAATTGACTCTACCCACCCACCAACCAACCAACCAACCAACCAACCAACCAGGAAATACACAGCTCACCACACACCCCCTGGATAATGGATCGTACAGGTGAATGTCACCAAACATTTAAGAAACAGATAATCTCAATACTATATAAACTATTGTAGTAAATTCCTTCCAACTCATTTTATAAGGCTGGCATAGCCCTGATGCCACATCAGACCAGGCTATTATGATGACGGAAAATTACAGGCTAATTTCACTTTCATTTCAGCCTGCTGAAACCTCGAGCAGAGAACAGAGCTAAGTCTTGCCTGGACTTCTGACCTATAGAAACTGTGAGGTAATAAATTTGTGTTGTTTTAAGCCACTAAGGCTGTAGTAATTTGTTATACAACAATAGGAAACTAATACAAGTAGCCATAGGCAATCCAGAAATGAATAAGCAATGGAGGTTGTATTTTAATAAAGCTTTATTTATGGATGCTGAAATTTGAATTTTGTATAATTTTCATATGTCACAAAATATTCTTTTTCTTTAGATGTTTTTCAACCATTTATATATTAATATTTAAAACCATTCTTAACTCATGGGCTGTACAAAAAACAATGGAAGGGTGGATTTTGGCTTGTGGGGTATAGCTGACAACCCCTGACCTAAGAATTGGTGCATTTTAAAATCAAACCCTCCGAACTTGTGAGAAATTTTCAGATCTCATAAGAATATGTAAATGAGTCTCTAAACGATTCTTTCCTTCAAGATTTGAAATGAGTTATAGCTTGTTTTCTTCACATAGCATCATAAATATCATGGCATTTTTCAAACATACAATACATTTTAAAACAATTTTCTGTAATAGTCTAAGTTTCTTCTAAATATCAAATCCAAACTATAAAACCACTTAATTTACACATCAATTTCTAATACTCAAATCGGTTCAAAGAAACATTGCCAACTATCTAATGAAAATATTGTAGTTATTTATTTATTTTGCATCCCTAAGGAAACACTCTTTTTCTTTTGATTGCATGATTCTAATTAGTTGAAAACCATGCACGACCTTTCTTAAGACATGTCAACTAGTGTGGATATTGTTATAACAACTGCTTAGTAATTCACGTTTTCTGAATGTCTGGTTTATCATGCATTCATTTTTATAGTTAATGAAATGATTAGATCAGGAATTTAGAAGGATGTGCTTAAGCTTTCTTTAATTAGAAATGGGGGAATGAAAGTACGCAGGACCTTTGGAAACATCAGTTTGATAGTGCAAGATAGGCATGCTTTTGCCAAAACTTTCTGGATTTGTTTCCTAAGCCTGCCATAATGAAGTACCACAAACTCGGTGGTTTAAAACAACAGAAATTTATTCTCTTACAGTTCTGGAGGCTAGAAGTCTAAAATCAACGTGTCAGCAGGGCCATACGCCCTCCTATAGGGAAGAATCTTTCCTTTCTTCTCTCCTAGCTTCTGTTGTTTGCTCGTAATCAGTGTTCCTTGGCTTGTACATGTGTCGTTCCAATCTCTGCTTCTGTCTTCTCCCTGCCTGTTTCTTTCTTCTTTTTAAATAACGAAACTATTCATTAAACACTTTCATGGATAATTGGTTAAAAATGAAGGCACTCTAAACTTCATAGTTTCCCTGAGGTTACGAGTTTGGCTGCTGTTAGTGCTATTTCAGGAAAAAAAAAAACCATATGGACTAAGACCGCCTTCCAGATGCCCTGATGTCGGTTCTATATTGCATAAAAGGATTAAATACACTAACAATTCGTGGCTCTATTTTCAGTTCAGTAACCTAAGTTGAAGAAACAGTGTGATTTCACGTATATACTACTATATTCACAAAAAATTCATTAAAGTTTAATAGAAAGTTTCTTTTATGAATAAACAGTAGGAAGTCAAAATTTGCAGGTTGCTATAAAATACTTATGAATGTTTTATAACACTTTAAATTGCTATCAAATGCCCAAGAAGTGAGAAAAATAAGACTGCAGAGTTTGCTAAAGGTTGTTTTTCTTTTTTTAAAATTTATTTTTATTGTTAGACTCATTGGGGTGACATTGGTTAGCAAGAATTACATAGGTCCCAGGTACACAAAGATTGTTTTTCTAGTTTATGAAAATGTCAGGGTAGAAATGTTAATTCGTGATATAAATATACATAGTTTAAAAGGTATACTAAGTTGTTTGATGATTTTTAAAATATTTTGGATTACATTAATTTGCATGTAAACTTTATTTGATGCTTAAGACAGTTGTCTCTAAGAGTATGATAATGAGTGTGAAAATGGAATACATCACTTATTTTATGTGCTTGTTGACCTATTTCCCCAAAGTTAAATGCTTCCCTGTATATTTCTGTATGTCTTCTAGTCTTCTTATAAGGACTGGGCCCACCCTAATGACCTCACCTTAACTTGATTACTCCTGCAATTATTTCCAAATAAACTTACATTCACAGGTACTGGGGGTTAGGACTTCAACATACCTTTTTGGGAGACACGATTCAATCCATAACACTTTCCCAAAGAAAAAGACAGGGATATGATGTTAGAATAGGAATGACCTTAATGTTTTTTCTACAATAACCACCTAGTTTTATATTTAGAGAAATTGAGGCATAGGAAGATTAGGAGACGTGCTCAAGGTCACCTAGCTAGACAAGGACAGAGTTAGAACTAAAAGTCAGTATTGACAGGGAAATGTAGAAAACATGCAAATATGTTTCTGGGTAAATACTTGAAATATTCAAGATTGACCCTAGGAAAAGAGTGAGAATTAGACAAAGTTTATCTGACTCTTTCTCACTTCTCTTTTATTCCCCTTTTCTTCCCTGTTGGAACATCTTTAGCCTCACTCTGTCCTCTAGGAACAGGTTACATTTATTGAGTGCCTTCCGATATGGGGAACATTGTGCAAAGTCTTCTGTGGTATTATCTCATTTAATTCTCATAACAGCAGCAAGTGCTATTATGATCTCATTTTACAAATGAGGAAACTGAGTCTCAGAGATGCTAATTAACTTACGCAGAGTCTCACAGCTGGTACATGGCTGGGCTGAGATGCAAACACGGGCTGAGCCCACATTCTTACCTATTTTGCTACTCTGCATCTTTCTTGCTATTGACCTCTCCCGCCACCATAGGCTTTCACACCCTTTATGTTTTGCACAAGGACCCTCCTGGAGGCTGTCTTTAAGCCCAACTTTCCAGAGAGGGTCTTACATTTCAGAATCATCCCTTGGCCTCTGCTTGTTGCCATGATGAGGTAGTAAAGAAAGTAACCAGCTGGCTGTAGGAACAGGGCCTCCCAGGGTCTGTGGGTCTGTTTCTGAAAGGGTCAAGGGGCTGTTTCTCAAATTTGAGGATTCAGAAACTTTGTCTGGTTGGCTTTCCTAGGAGTGTTTAGGTCTGTAGTCAGAATTCCCCCATCTAAATTTACAAGTGGTTGATTGCTAATCCAGAATACCAATTTGAGAATTTACACTGTGAAATATGCCTGCCAAGTGTTGCAAGTATTGCCAAGACAGGAAAGGGAGAGCTGCTCAGACAGGCCTTGTCAGGGGACCTCTAGTAAGATTTTCATGCCCATGATCTGGGTCCTGGTTTTCCACCCAGCAAAGGAACTAGAGCAAATGTGGTGAGATTGCTGGCCACAGGTGTGACTTCTGGATAGCCTGGTCCCAGGGACTGGTTATCTCAGCACTTTTTGGCAACCTGAGGCAGAGAGCCAGGCACTGTGCAGAGGAGAGCCAAGGTTCTAACAGGAAAACCAACATCATGAATTGAATCCAAAGGATGTGGGAAGACAGAAAGGGGAACGTGAAGAGAGAACTCGTTAGCTCAGAGAGACAGGACAGGCAGGCTGAGAAGAGTTACAGCACCAAATTCTTGGCTCAGTCTGCATCTTGTTACTGACTCTAGATTTGGACTAGTGATCATCCTGATGATCGGACCTCAGCTTTCTCCTATGGGCTTTGACTTGACCTGATAGATAGGTTTTTGGCAGCCTATGCTGCCTGTGGTAGAAGAAGCTTCGCACTCTGGCTCTGGCCCCCAAAAACCCATTCTCCCCCAGGAAGGGAGGGTTCAGATATGTAGCCATAAACCTATGGTTTCCAAGTTCCCCGCCAGCTGCCCTGGCAATGCCATGCCACTCTCCACTCCTTGAGTCTGTGATGACACAGAATGAAAAGGCAGAGTTCCATGGTGGGTTTACACTTGAGTTGCCTGAAAAGTACAAGTAAGGGCAGTCAATTCCATAGTTGGTTCCAAGAGCTAGAAAGGCTTTAGGCAAAGGTTTTACAAGAGACATGTTGGATTTTTCCAATGTGGCTTGCTTTTCTGTTTTTGCATCACTAGATTTAAATTTTCTACCTCTGTCATGTTCTCTTCCACTTTTGAACATTCCTGTGATAAGCATTAACTTCTTATTTTATTTGTAGCTGTTAATCATACACAAACAATCAGGGCCATATTAATTGCTCCTGTAATTCAGTCACTTTGTCTGACAGCTGGCTTCAGCAACTACCCAGGTCATTGAGATGCCTTGGATCAGAGCATTGTCTGTTAATCACCAAAGGCACTAAGTACCTGGCACATAGCAGGAACTTAAGAAATATTTGTTGAATTAATAAAGAAATAAGCAAGTGATTGAATAAATCACTGAAAACTCATTTGTAAGCTTTGCTTGTGGTCCATTTTGTCCAGACACTCACAAGAGAGCAGGTTGTAACTGCTATTGCAGTAAACTTATGAGATATTTGGTAAAAACTACACAGATAATATAGTCTCATCATAAAAGATTCAAACATTCCAGAAGTATACAGAACGAAGTCCTTATTATTCTCCTTTTCACCACCTGAAAACCAGTCCTCTCCTCAGAGGTAACCACTGTTATCAGTTCAGTGGGCATAATTCCCATTTACTTTCCATGCATTATGTACATGTAATATATGTGTGTTCATGTGTGCATATCATATGCCTTTCCTCCATAAACATTGTGTTTATTGTTTTGCAACTTGTTTTTTTTACGTTAAGCAATTTGTCATGAATATCTTTCCACATCAGTATATCTTCACTATTTTTAATGACCACTGAGTACTCCATAACAGAGACTTACCATATTTTATTTAACTAGTCCTATATTGATAGATATTTCAGTGGTCTACAATTTGTCTCTAATATAAACATTACTGCAATAAATGTTCCTGTGATATATATATACCTATATATATCTTTATTATTTAGCAAGACTAATCTCCCCTGCCCCATTATTCTCCCTTTTCAGCAGTTTTATTGTTATTCTTCCCTGATTGTTTTTCCATGTGATCATTAGATCAGCTTCACTAGCCTCCAAAGTAGGCAATTTTACTAGAATCATGTTAAATCTATAAATTAACTTAGAAAAAAATTGACATATTTTGATGTTGTGTCTTTCTATCAAAAAATATGTCTTTCTATTTGTTTTTGTCTGAAGTTCCTAAAGAATATTTTTTATTTATTTATCTAGTTTAGTTTAATGTATTTTCATAGCAACCTTACAGGTATAGCACAGAAGACAAACGACATTAAAAACATGTACTTGCATGTAGGACAACTCAGTTAGAAAAGTATAGTGAATGGGTGGAATTCACTGTTTGATAAAAGTACTACAAACACCATTTAGTTGCCATCAATAAGAAATATACTTGTTTTTTAAAAATCTAAATGTTGGCATTATTTAGAAAAAGTTGACAGATTTATTCATAATTGTTATGAAATTGAACAGCTAAAACTTGTTCACTGAAACATTTTGACTTGGATTCATGCTTTATGTCTTCACATTTACATTAAAAATTCACGCACACATGAAAATGAAAAAACTGTCAATACCTGATTTCTGTCCCCTATTTTTCCACCTGCAATCGTATACTTAGGTACCTTTTGACCCCATGGAAAAATAATATCTGACATTCAGAACTACCAATAACAGAAAGAAGAGAAAGGATTTTTAAGGAATGAAACATAGATTCTTAAACACATTCTCCATGTATGCGACATGCTAGCTGGATGTCTTTTGGCATAAGTGTTACACGTTTGGCATGGATATCACAACAGATTGGTGTCTTTGAAAAGACCAACCTCACTTGTCTCCTGCAAAGCACCAGGAGCTGCACTCTGTAAGCTCAGATCTGTTTTGAAATCCTGAGGAATTTCTCACACCAGATGTTGGAAGGGAAGTTTGCAAATCAGAAGTTTAGTGGATTTCTGTTAACGTTTAATGTTAAGGCGGGCCACAGTACTAGCTCTGGAACGATGAAGTTTATTTCAGCCGTCCAGTAGAGTGCTCACTCTTGTCAGCAGCTTTGGTAGCCAATGGTTTCCTCCGTGGATTTTCTGGCAGTCTGCTTTTTAAGAGCCATGATATAGACACTTCCTGACCTTCCTCCTTGCCCTGGAGCTCAGCCAGCTAGAGGAGGCCCTGGTGTCAGAGAGTGAAGGCGGCGTGGCAGCTATGAACACCTCAAGATATTTTATTTAAGAATTATTACAAAATTAATAAATGTCTGGTGTAGAAACTTTAAACCAGTTAGAATTGTATACAATAGAACTTAAAAGCTTTCTGACTTCTCCTGCCCCATTCCCACTGCCCTTAGGTGACTACTGTTATCAGGTCATGGTGTTTTCATCTCCCACCCCTTCTTAAAAAAATAAGATCATGCTTTTCATGTGATCTGCAACTTGCTTTTTCCACTTAAACTATTTCCTGAGTAACTTTCCGTGTCAGCACATACAATGCTGCTTCAATCTTTTTTAAAATTGTTGCAACCCATTACACTCTGTGGACATACCATAAAAACAAAATACAGCGCCCTGTGCTAGATATTTGGGTGTGTCCAAATTTTACTATTATAAACCATTTTATAGTAAGCATCCTTAAGATATAATGCTACACACTTTATGTGACTATTTTTGTAAGATAAATTTCTAACAGTGGCATTGCTCATGTCAAAAGGTATTGTGCATTTAAAATTTCAATTGATGTTGTAAAATTGTACCCCCAAAAGTTTTTACCAATGGTAAAATGGAGTGCACATTTTTTTTCCAAAACCTTATCAACACTAACGTTATTAATCTCTTTAATATTTGCTAATCTATATATAGTTTTCATCTATTTCTGAATTAAGGTCAAATTGAGTAGGTTTGTTGGCCATTTGTAATTTGTCTTCTGTGATTTACCCATTTTTGTCCTTTACCAATTTGTGTACTTCTGTTTTGTTTTTTTTCTTGTTGATTTGTAACAGTCTTTTGTATATTACTAACATTAGTTAATTTCATTTCCTATCTGTTATAAATAATTTCCCAAATTTTATGCCTTTTGGTTTTGCTTACGATGCACTTTGCCGGTTCAGACTTTTTTTAATGGTATATAGCCAAATGTTTAAACCTTTTTCCTTTTTGGTTTCTGAATTCCAAAATTATCAAAATATTCTATTCTATTCTATTTTACCCCTTGTATTTGTATTATTTCTAAATGGAGACCTTAACTACATTTAAAATGTATTTTTGTATATGAGGGGAGATAGGAATGTGGCTTCATATGTTTCTCCATGACTGATGAGGTAAGGATCTTTAACTGTTGTAAAGGAGCTAACTCAGACTAGCCTGATGAGGGTAAAAGGGAATTTATTATGAGAATAGGAACTATTTCCCTGAAACCCTAGATCTGGGATGGAGTTTAATCTCCTAAAGGGCTGGAATCTGGGAAGTAAAAGGTATTTAGAATGCAAAGAATAGCTTCTTTCCATTTCTCACCTCTGCTGCTCTCGGATTTCTCTGCTACTTGCTCCTGTTAGTGGAGGTTGGCTGGCCACCCCAAAGCTCAAGAACTAAGGTTTTAGGTTTCCTACCTTCAAGTTGCAAACCTTATAGACTGGAAGAGACTCTGATTAGTCCAGCTTGGGTCAGGGGTTCATTTCTGATCCAATCAGCTGTGGCTAGGAGACATGGGTCACTTCATATAAACATGGCTCTTGTGAACTCAATCCTGAAACCCTATGAACTGGAATGGGGAAGATAAAGAGGGTGAAAATTCTCGAGGAGGGATTATTGTGACCCGAGCAGACACATCAAATACATCATTTGTCTCAGCACCATATCTGAATAGTGTATCTTACCCTCACAAGTTGTCTTGGTCACTCTCCTAGATGACTCTCACACTACATTTACAGTGGCAAGTGAACAGGGTTCAATTGCTGAAGGATCCTCACAGGATCCAAATGGCAATTCTTACAAATGTACAGGTTATTACAGGAAAAAGATAACAGCAAGGGGTCCTATTGTCTTCTCTAAGGGCCGTGGTGGGATACTTTCTCACTTGGATCAAGAACCATGTATATATGGATGGGACATCTCAGAACCAGGGAGTCTAAAATGCAGTCTTGGTTGAAGTTTTTAATATTTTGCCAGTCACCTAGGCATATTCCGGCCTCAACATTGGATCTCTGAGATGAAGGGGCAGGTGTCACATTAAGACCAGGTACATACAAATTATCAGTTTCACTGTTATCAATATACAGTGTTGATCAGCCAGTACACACCACTTTGCATCTCCTCAGACTCATGGTAACCCATGGTAAAGCAACACCATTGCCCAGTATGTTTCATGGCTTGATGAAAGGTCAGTGCCATGCTTGAACTTTAGTAGAACAGGTCAGGCTAATTCTAGACCTACTGGAATTAACCTCACACCATACACGCTTTTCCATCTCTTCTTAAGCCTCTGTGCTCCCTCTTCCATCTTTGCTCTCAGCTGCTAACCTTGCTTCCTATTTCACTGAGAAAATAGAGACAAAATAGAATTTATACAAATGCTCACCTCCCCAAACCTACCTTCTTACTAGCAACTGTGTCTTTACTCACTGCTGGCCCTCCTGTTGCTATAAACCAATTGTCTACGATTCTATGTATGGCCCATTCCTCTCTGTGTGCACTGGATTCCATCCCCTTTCTCCTGTTCAAGGACCTCACTCTAGTAGTTTCTCTCTCTCTCT
This sequence comes from Lyroderma lyra, assembly GCA_004026885.1. Lineage (NCBI taxonomy): Eukaryota > Metazoa > Chordata > Mammalia > Chiroptera > Megadermatidae > Lyroderma > Lyroderma lyra. Next base: position 154,665 of record PVJL010001240.1, on the reverse strand, counting down.
ATTACATCATTACATCATTCCTATCAGCATACAAAGATGTTATTTCTGCTCCCTATCTTAACAATGATCTGACCCAAACTGTCAATAGTGCTCAGGTTGAGAAATCCTGCTGTATCTGCTCTATTTGTTCCCAGATATCTACATGGCTTATGCCTTCACCTGGTCTTTGTTGAAACGTCACCTTCTCAGAGATGACTGCTCTATTTAAAATTGCAATCCCTCCAACCCCATTGCTCTTTCCTGCCTTAGTTTTCTCAAAAGCACTGATCACTGTCTGATGTACTAGATATTTTATTTATTGTTTGTTTCCTCCATGAGAATTTAAACTCCACTTAAGGCAGAAATTTTGAGTATTACATGTCTACATCAGATATGGCTCAAAAATATTTGTTAAATGAATGAATCAAGTCCAGCTTTATCATACAGGGTTATGCTCACCCATGTCGTTGAGTCTGTTTCTATACTCCATTCTGATCCATTAAACTGTCAATTCCTGTACCACACTCTTAATTCCTGTGGCTTTATAATACATTTTATCTGGCAGATTAACCTCCACTTACCCTTCTTTTTCCAGGTTTTCATGTATTTTATGATAATTTTGTCAAGTTCCCCCATCTCTCCTTTCAGAGAATTCTTTTCTAGAATTTTGATAGGGTGTGTGTTATATTTCTAGATTGATTTATGGAGAACTAACATTTTTATCTTGTTGAGTGTTCCTATTTAAGAATAAAATATGTCTCCATTTATTAATGTCTTAGTTTATGTCCCCCATGAGTTTTTAATAGTTCTCTTTATAGAGCTTCTTCTGCTCATTTCTTGTTTAGTCCTAGATATTTTATGGGTTTTATTACTATTGTAAATGAGATAATGTCATAACTAGCCAGCTCAGGTAAGTATGAGGAAGTAAATTAAATAGAGAATATTCTTTTTCCTGGTTTTGCTTCCCTAACAGGAATGCTTGAAGTAGCTCTTTCTACATTCTGATATTTTAAGAATTCCACAGTTTCTTGTGATCTGAAAGATTTTGTAAACTTCTTTTGCAGTAATTGAAGCCTGAGTGCTCTATTTTTTTTTTTTTTTTTTACTTTGGACTCTTACTGAGTTCAAATTTTACCTCTAAAACACTTAAACTACTTTGGAAAAAAAAAACAAGATTGAGAACTCTTTATTCTGTGGGTAGTTGACAGCATTTTTTGGAGTTGATTAGTTGATCTTTAAGATAATTATTTTATCAATTCAGTTCACACTGAAACTCTGTGTGTAAGCTTTTACGTTTAAAGAAAGTTCAACTTGCAGTATTCCAACACTGTGGAAGCCACTTCATTTAATGAACCAGCAGTGATTTTTAACCAATGCAAAGCAAAAACATTTTACCTTAAGAGCTTTAAAAAATTATGATTAAAAATATTTTGGAATAGAATTACTTTATTTCAAGTCTGCTTTGTAAATGGAATCGTATTTTCAAAGCCAGAAAACTGCAGTACTACCATTTTATGTAATTTGTATGCTGAAAATGTTGTATTTTGCAAAAGAGCTTAAAAAGCCCATAATAGGCTGTCTTACTCATGTTAGTTCTCTTGCTTGTTAGAGAAAGCACATGGTCCCATTAGCCCCTGGGCATTGTGAGGAAAATACACAGAAGCATTTGCTGAATATGTAGAAGTCTCAATTAGGCAGTCATTTTTGCCAGTAATATAAAGAGAAATGTCTTGATTAAAGTTGGGGGTAGGGAAGAGCAATTTTGTCCCCATTGCAGATGTCTGATTAGCTATGAAAAGAGAACGTGTTCTCTCTAAGCTTCAGGCTAATAATCTTAAAATCTATTTCTGTGGCTCTTGTTAAAAAACAATCAGATGTGACATTGAAGGCAGAAATCATTAAAAGAAAACAGTGAAAGCTCAGACCACATTAAATAAAACAGCCAAGTTCTATGAAAACACCACAAATTATGTTGCAAGTTAAACAACATTTCGGGAAAATGTATTTGCAACATATATGACCAGTTTTTAACAAATTGATTAAAATAAACAATAACATACGTACTCAAATAAAAAAATTGGCAAAAGCCCCAGTTGTAATTCAAAAGAAGAAATACAAATGGAAATAAACATGAAAAGCTGTTCTGTTTTACTGGTGATCAGAGACATACAAATTAAAATAATATTGCTATTTTAGAACCCTATCAGGGTGACCAAGATTAAAAAATTATTAGTGTCCAGTGCTTAAAAAAGCGAGGGAAAGAGAAAGTCAATTGAGGGCAATTTGGCAGTATGCATCAAAACTGAAAATGTGTATATTCTTTATTTCGTGAATTCGGAATTCAGAAATCTTAGAGGCATATTTTGCATGTGCACAAAAATATATGTTTAAAGGTATTCATTGCAGCATTATTTATAATGGCCTAAATGTTCATTGAAAAGGAATTGGATAAATACATTATAGTAATCCTTACACCAAACAACTTTAAAAAATAATGATGTAGATCTATGTGTTGATAGGATCAATCCTGAGAAAAGCCGGTCCCAAAACACCAAGTAAAATCATTGTCTAGTTCTACTGCCTCCCTTCTCTCTGATTTACTCCAACCAACTCTGAGCAAGTTCTCTATTACCATTGACCTCCAGTGATGCTAACATTCAATCTCAGGCCTAATGTGCAATTCTCAGTCCTCACATTGCTTGACATAGTTGAACACTGCTTCCTCTTTGAAACACCCCTTTTTTCTATGGGCTTCCAGGCCCTCACACTCTGCTGGTTTCTTTCAACCCCATTGGCTCCTTTCTCTGTCTCCTTTATTCATCCCTCTTTTTTCCCCCCAACTTCCTCAGCAATAGAGTTTGGAGGGCTTCATCGTGGCCCACCTCTTTTCTCTCTTTGTCTTCACTCCATATCCAAGCTCATGTCTTCAAATGCATTCCGTGTGATTGTTGTTTCCTTAATTTACTTCTTAAGCCAAACCTCTCTCCATGAACTCCAGACTCATATAGCTAACTGCCTACCAGATATCTCCTTTTAGCTGTCTAGCAGACACCTTAAACCTTTTTCGTCCCACAGTGAACTTCTGATTTCACCCTGAAACCTTGTCTTCTATTCATCTTCTGTATCTCAGTAAATGGCAAATCCATTTGCCCAGCTGCTCAGGCCAAAAACCTGGGTGTCATCTTTGACTCCTCTTTTTCTCTCGCACTCCATGTCTGATAGCAATTTTACTGTGTAGCTAAGGAAGCTTAAGCATTAGAGCCCCTCACTTGCAGTAGCTTCTTTCAAAGCCCTACCAGTGGGATAACATGGCTATATGCTTTTGTAAAATTTGCAAAAGTAAAATATAGTCATTGCAATCAGTTAAGATAGCTCCCTTTCCATTTTAGCTTTCCTTGTCACTTTTCCCTTCATGGTAGGGTTGACATTTGGTGGTGGTGGACATTTTGTGGAAAGTTGGACTGGGTTTATATTTGTTTTAGATATGATCAGATATATTTGCATGGCTTGCAGTCACTTCTACATCATTGCTAACCATCCTGGTGTAGAAATGGCTTCCAGGAACACTTTCCCCGCACACGATGCTGACTAATGGTGCAGGGCCTGAGATCATATCTCAGTACTAATGTGTCCTACAGTACCCAGCATTGGAAATAATGTGTAGTTAAGAAGAAATAAGATTTTTAATGTACAGACCCAGAAAGTAGCCTGTAGAAAACTCTTCTATTCACTGGATATGTAAAACTATATATGGAATACTCAGTATTGCCTAGTCAGAAAGGTTATTTTCTTTTGTCACTAAAATACTCAATAATGCAACATGCAGAACTATAAATGCACCACCCAGGTTTTTTTACTGTGATAAGAACATTTAACATGAAATCTACCCTCTTAACAAAATTTTAAGGATACAGTATATTATTGTTGACTATAGATGCTATGTTGTACAGCAGATCTCTAGAACTTATTCAGTTTGTAGTTATGAAACTTTATACACATTGAATAGCAAATTCTCATTACCCCCATCCCCTCAACTCCTGTCAACCACCGTTCTATTCTTTGCTTCCGAGTTGGACTGTTTTAGATATTCATATAAGTGGAATCAAGCAATCTTAGTTTTTTTGTGACTGGCTTATTTCACTTAGCACAATGTCCTCAAGGTTCATCCCTGTTGTAGCATGTGAAAGACTTTTTCTTTTTTTAAGGCTGAATAATATTCCATGGTATATACTGCATTTTGTTTATCCATTCATCTGTCAATGGAAACTTAGGTTCTTTTCCATAACTTGGCTGATGTGAATAGCGCTGCAATGACTGTGGGACTGCAGATATCTCTTGAAATCCTAATTTCAATTCTTTTGGATATATCCCCAGAAGTGGAATTGCTGGATCATATGGAGTTCTATTTTTAATTTTTTGAGGAAATTCCATACTGTTTTTCACAGGAGCTACAGGCAGCATGTTTTTATGGAACTTTTGTGAAATAGAATTTATCAGAAATCCTATGTTTGCATAACATAAACCTTTAGCAATACTACAAATTGCAATTTTTGTCTAGGTATGATTTTGCATGTTTTATGCATCTTAACATATTGGATCATGTTTTAGTGTATCTCGCTCACCTTGTTCTGATGGAGTCTGGCAGTTTCAGATGAAATAGCACATGAAAGTGTCACACAGTGAAGTAGCCTGAAAGAACATATGTTCCAGTTATGAAAAGTCCAAAAATATTCATCAATAACTCAATGCATGGAATATTAAGAGTGATTTGATTATACAATTATGTAACAACACAATGCAGTGCCAATTTTTAAATACATTTAAATTGGTCATATAAATGCCTTATTTTCAGATCAAATTTGTATTTGTTATTTGGAATTTTTGATGCACAAGAATTTAAATATGTTAGGAAGGAAGCTAAATATATAAACTGAAACAAAGAAAATTAGCTTGTCAAAACTTATCTTAATATCATCACAATGGCAATTAAAAACTCTATCAATTATCAATGATAAAAATAAAAGTATCAATAATAAGGTACAAATTTTGATCAACTATGCTGAAGAAATTATCTTTCTATCCTTTTATAGAAAATAGTATAAAAATCATCATATGATCAGGTGAATAAATAGTATACAGACAACAATATAGGAAAGAAACCTTATAGGGGTGTGTCAGAAAGTTAATATTAGGTTATTTTCCTAGATTTTCTGTTGTTTGTAGTATTTGTCAGCTTTCATAAGTTTATAATATACTGTGATTTCGTCATACCTAAATTTGTATCCTTTTTCTTAACAGAGAACGCCCTAGATTGTATACGAGTAAGCTTCAGAACACATAAAGCCTAAATCTACCCTTGCCCATATCCAATCCTTCAGTGAATAAGTTGGCTCTGCCTTCCACATATGTACAGAATCTAAGAACTTCTCACAATCTTCACTGCCGCTACTCTGGCCTCAGCCACCATCATTTTCCACCTGGGCTGCAATTGCCTCTTAGTTTTTTTTCCTACTTCCTGCCCTGCCCTCATTCAGTCTAATCTCAACACAGCAGCCAGAGGGATCCTTTCAAACTGAAGTCACATCAGGTCTCCAATGGTTTCCATCCTCACTCAATAATTAAGTCCAAAGTCCTTTCTGTGGCCTTCAGAAGAGCTACGTGATCTATGCTCCTCTATACCTCTCTGACCTCCTTTTCTACTCCATTTCCCCAATTTACTCCATTTCAGCCACTCTGGCTTTTTTGTTGTTCCTTACACATCCCAAACATACTTTTGCCCTGGGACCTTGGGCTTGGCTATTCTCCCTGTTTAGAATGATCTTTCAGATATCTGCATGATTTTCTCTCTCATTTCTTTCAGGTCTCTGCTCAGATGTCATTTTATCAGTGAGGCCTTCCTTGTATAAAATTACAACCTCACGATCAGTCATCATTTCCCTTCTCTGACTTATATATGATTTGTCACCATCTGACATAACACATACTTCCCTGTTCATTTGTTTATTTTCCTTTTCCTGCATTAGAAGTAAGCTCCACAAGGGGAAGGATGTTGTTTTGCTCATGAATGTATTCTCAGCCTTGGACATATGTTTGGCATATAGCAGGCATTCAATAAATATCTGTTGAATGAATGAATGAAGAATGAATCCTATATGCTAACTTAATCAATGAGCTTACAGGGTGATCTTCTCTTCTGTTTTAAAAATGGTTTATTTTTGAAATGGTGGTTAAAATATACATAGTGTAAAGTTTACCATTTTAACCATTTAAGTGTACAGTTGATTAGCATTAAGTACATTCGCATTGCTATGCAACTATCACCACTATCCATCCATTCACAGAACATTTTTCATCTTGCAAAACTGAAACTCTGTATCTTCTTTCTTCTTTATACACTAGGTTAATGCTGGAATTTCTTACAACAAACATTTATTATTAAATGATAAAAGGCCATTTCCATTTTAGGAGCAGACTAATCAGAGATTTATATTCATTTAATAAAATGATAATTGAGAAACGACTGTCTTCCTATTCCTTGAACAGATTAAGTGTGAAGCTGTCCAGTTTTAAAAATGATTCATTAATATGTCCCTCTGGGAGCTTGAATAATCAGTACCAGCTGTTTTTCTCTTTAATATTTGAATTTAATATTTTACCTTAAGAAATCTGATATCAAAGGAATAGTAAATATTTAACTACTTATGGTATTATTTTAATTTCACATTTTTCTCTATTTAGAGTTTATTTAATTAGCAATACCGTTGCAGTTGTGCAATGTCATTAACACAGACAAGGGAAAGAGGAAAGTGGCATGTATTGAGAGCCTACTAAGTGTCAGGTGCTGGTAGATGTGCAAAGAGGCCGCCACTTCCTCAGACCCCACTCACTTGTCAAATGCACTCCAGGCTGAACTTTTACCATCTCCATTTCATGGAAGTGCTCTTGTTAAGATCACCAATTACTTCCCAGTCCTTAAATTCCAATAGACACTTTTTAGTCCTTGTTTGCTTGACCTCCTAGTCACAATCAGCACAGATGACAAAACCCTTCTTAATGAAAACCTCATCTTCGTTTGGTTCATCATCACAGCTTTCTGATTCTAATTCCTAAATATTTTTATTATCATTCCACTTCCCTCCATAGCACCTGTCATTACCCACATTAGTCTGAGACACCATCACCTCTTACCTGGACTACTCCAATAGCCTCTTTTTAAAACACATTTTATTGTATGATACTTTCCCCCAGTTATATGGAGGTATAATTGACAAAATTGTAAAATATTTAAAGTTTACAACATGATGATTTGGTATTCATATACATTGTAAAAGGATTCTTCCATATCATTAACATATCCATCACCTCACATATTAGCCTTTTTTTCTGATGAGAACATTTAAGTTCTACTGTCTTAGCAAATTTCAATTACACAACACAGTGTTATCAATTATAGTCCAATAGCTTCATAACTGGTCTCTTTGATTCTAGTCACTCCCATCTGCCCCCATGTCCCCACCAATCCATTTTCTAACTCACTGCCAATGATCTCTCCAACCTACAATCACACTGCTCCCTTGGTTATAACTCCTCAATGGAGTCTCCTTGCTCTGAAGTTCAGTGTCCCTATTCTGATCTACTGAGCCCTTCATCCTCTGGTTCCTGCCTGCCTTTGCAGACTGAGTGTGGGCCACTTCCTTTTTTTCATCTTTCTCCTTGACAGTTCTTTGAGTTCCTGAATAAGCCACACATTCTTTCATCTGTGGATCATTGTACATACTCATACCTCTGCCTGGACCACTTTTAATTGATTCATCCATCCATCCATTTATTCATTTAACAAATATTTATTAAGTGACTGTTAGCTGCAAGGCACTATTCTAAGTATTGGGGATACAGCAGCGAGTAAAACAAAGATTCCTGTGCTTGTGAGCTTGCATTATGGAAGAAGGAGAGAGATGAAAAATAATAAATATAATAAATAAGTAGCCTGCCTAGCATTTTAGAATGTGATAAGTGCTATGGGAAAAAGGGAAGAGTAGAGAGCAAGGTAAACAGGATCAAGAGAGCAGAGGAGGGTGGTTGAGATAATTAATGTGGGGGTTAAGCCTCATCGAAAGGGCGATATATAAAGAAAGACTTGAAAGAGGTGAGAGAAAAAGCTATGTGGATGTCTGAAGGATTAACTTTCTAAGGGGAGAAAGAAGCGAATGTAAAGCTATGAAGGGGAATTTTGTGGGGTGTGTTTCAGGAACAGCAAAGAGAACTGTGGATGGAGTGGAGCGAGCGAGCGAGCGAAGGAGAGATGGCTACATCATGAAGGGGTGGTTAGGCTTGTTGATGGAATCTGGTTTTTTTCTCTGAGTAAAACATGAAGCTATTGGAGGGTTTTGAACAGAACAGTTACATAATTAATTTATTTTATGAAAATATCCCTCAGTCTGCTATTGTGGGTAGAAGATGATGGGGAGGAAGCAGGGAGACAAGTCAGGAGACTATTGCAGTAATTTAAGTGAGAGGTGATGGTGGTTTAGACCAGATGAGGTGGGGAGAAGGGGTTAGATTATGGATATGTTGCAGGATAGCCATCTGGACTTGGTGGTTGAATATAGAATGTGAGATGTCAATAGGGGCATACTCTATATGTAGGGCCTGAAACTTAAATAATTTGTGGGGCGTTGTTTAAAAAAATACAAAATTAAGTACAAAAGTGACTGTAGTAGTCCCCCCTTACTTGTGAGTTATACAGTCCAAGATGCCCAGTGGATGCCCGAAACCATGGGTGGTTATCAATGCTTATATATACTAGGTTCTTTTCCTATTGTACATACCTATAGTAAGTTTAATTTATAATGGGTACTATAGGAGATTAAAACAACAAATAATAAAATAGAACAATTATAATAGCATATTGTAATAAAAGATATGTGAATGTGACATTATTAAATAAAATAAAGGTGACTTGAATACAAGCACTGTGATACCATAATGGTCTGTCTGACAACCGAGATGGCTAAATCGCTAATGGGCAGGGAGCAGGCTGACGAAACATCCCATTTTAAATGGGACAGAAAACAATGGCGCTGTCCTGTTTCAAACAGTACGGACGGTCAGCCTACTGACACCTTGAATTTAGCTCAGTGAGACTAGGCTGACCATATGTAGTACCATTTGAAAAATGACATTATCATTGTCTTCTGTCCTGTTTAAAATGGGACATCTGGTCAACTTAGCAGGGAGCATATACAGAGTGGATAAGCTGAGCAAAGAGATGATTCATGTCCTAGGTGATGTGGAGCAGGATGACACAAGATTTTATCACACTACTCAGAACAATGTGCAATTGAAAACTTACCAATTGTTTATTTCTGGAATTTTCCATTTAATATTTTGAGCAGCGTGTAACTGAAACCATAGAAGGTGAAACCACGGATAAGGGGAGACTACTGTAATAGCTGCAGTTTCTAAAAAGTCTTCACATATGACACACACATCAACATAAATTGAAAATGAGGGAGCTGTAAAAGTAACAATGAGTGAAGAAGAGAGGAAAGGGGGCAAGTGCCAGGGAAAGGAAATGACTGCACCTTCCTTGGAAAAATTGATGGAGGCTCACAACCTTTCATTCTTAGCTTGAAAGCAAGCCATGGGAGATTAAGACATGGGCATCTTTAGGGTACCATGATTCTGCCTACACTGATTCCCCATCTCTCTACTCTGGAGAAACTGTTTCTATAAATCATCCACAGACACCTTTCCCTGTGGCATCTCCCATAATGCATGGCTCTAGGCTTTCTGTTTATATTCACAGTGCAGTTATATAAGAAATTTTGGCCTTGAATTTGTTGTTTTTCTGTTTTGCTTTTAGTTAGCTATACCTCAGGATAAAAGGAACTGCCTCAGTCTTTGCTAGCAGAAAGTTCTTTATCCTTGAATATAAACCAATAGATCCTAGGAGGGCTCCTTTCAGTCCTGAGATATCTGGGTCGAATTTGCAATAGGCTTTAGGAATGAAGCTGATGGGTATTTTGATCTGGCCTGTCACTGTGAGGTCACATTAGTCAATCAGGCCCTTGGTCTCCACCATCCCCAGCTTGCCCCTCCCACAGGCCTCTCCATCTCAGTAAAGAACAAGTCAATTTTCCATTTTCTCATGCAAAGGTTTCCTCTCACATCCAACATTTAAATCATCAGCAAATCCTGTTGACTCTACTTGCACCATATATTCAGAACCTAGTCACTTCTTATACCTCCACTGCTACCACCCCGATCTAAGCCACCATCATCTTTCTCCTTAATCATTGCATTAGCCTTCGATTTGGTCTCCCTTCTTTCATCCTCACCTTCCTTCAGTTAGTGTTAAACACAGTAGCCACAGTGATCCTCTTCAAAGGTACTTCAGATTAACTCTCCAGTGGCCCCCTATCTTGTTCTGAGGATGAAGTCAGGGCCTCCATGTCTTGGAAACTTGGGCTCCCAAGTTCCTCTCTGACCTACTCACCATCTACTACTCTTCCTCTCGCTTCCTCAGTCCCAGCCCACAGGGCTCCTTGCTCCTCCTTGAACATGATAGATTGGCTCTTATCTCAGGAACTTTGCACTTACTGTTCCCTCTGCTGGAATGCTCTTCCCTCTGATAGCTGCTTGGCTTCTCTTTCACATCCTTCAGATCTTTACTGAAATCAAGTTTGTCCAACCTGCAGCAGCGGGCTGCATGTGGCCCGGGATGGCTTTGAATGTGGCCCAACACAAATGCATAAACTTTCTTAAACATTATGAAAATTATGCAAACCCTCTTTTTTTTTTTTTATTTTAGCTCCTCAGCTATCATTAGTGTATTTTGTATGTGACCCAAGACAGTTCTTCCAATGAGGCCCAGGGAAGCCAAAAGTTGGACACCCCTGACTTAAATGTTTCCTTCTCAATGAGTCTTATTCTGGCTACTATTTCTAAAATCCCAATGCCCCTTCAACACACCCCCTTCCCCTTCCTTGTTTAATTTTCCTCCATAGCTCTATTTAACATCTCACATTATATGAGGGCTGTCTGGAAAGTATCCAGCCATGGAATATGAAAAATAAGGGCATTTATATATTTAATTATCTGCCTCATTATCTCAATGTAAATTCCAAAAGGGGAGAGATTTTTTTCATTCATTGAAGAATCCCTCAGTGCTTTCAACTACCTGTCACATAGTAAGTGCTAATAAATATCTGTTGAATGAATGAATAAATGAATTTTACATGCTTCCTACAATCCAGCCTCCCCCTAACTATTCTCTCACCAAATTCTAGCATCACAAACTTCTATCTCTTTCATTGAGACACAAGTTCACTTTGTATTTTAAAAATGATATCCCAAAAGATTAGCCCTACCCCTACTAAGGGAGTTTCAGGTATTCTAACCAGTAAGTGATCATTTTTGGCAGATATCTTGGTTTGGGGGGCAGATGGACCTGGATATGAATGCTAGCTAGCTCTGCCACTTGGTAGCTGTATAAGACCCAAAGCAAAATGTTTCACTTCTGTGAGCCCCAGCTTCCTCTGCGAAAAGTCAGAATATTACCTGCAATTCATAGGTTTGCTTGCAGGCCTGAAAGTAGGCATGTATTTCTTATGGCAAGTGCGGTGCATGGCTCAAAGATGGGATCATACTATACACACTGCTCTGCAATTTGTGATAACTGCAGAAATCAGTTTTGTACATATATCCTTACTTATTGGTCCTTTAATCTTCATAGAATAAACTTCCAAAATGGGGTTGCTGACACCAGTGGTACATGCTTTAAAAACAGTAAATAAATGGTGCCAGATTATTTTCCAAAAAAAGGTTGTAACGATTCATACTCCGACCAGCTGTATCTGAGGATGCCTGTTTCCCTACACCTGTTACTAGTCCTCTCTGTTGGGGGAAAATAGTACCTCATTGTATTGATTTCAATTTCCTTTATTACTTGTAAAATTGAGCATCTTTTCATATGTATATTATTCATTTGAATGTCCTATTCTGTGATTGCCTTCCCTTTGTTCAATGGTCTTTTGAGTCATTTGTATTTTTCTTATCAATTTATAGTGTGAGGCTCTAGAGAGTGACTGTTAGTAGGAGGTGGAAGTTTCTTCTTGGGGTGATGAAAATGTTCTAAAATTAGATTACAATCATAGTTACACAAGTCTATAAATACACTAAAAAGCTTTAAATTCACACTTTAAACCAGTAAACTTTATAGTCTATAAATTATATCACAGTACGTTTGTTAAAAAATAAAAAAAAAATTGTAAAGGTGATTTTAATGGTTGCATAAAATTGCTTTTTATGGAGTTATCATATTTTGTTTAATCACCTCCAATTGCTTTTAATTATTTCCAATCTTTCACTCTTATAAAAATTGTGATGAAAATCTTTGTACATAAATCTCTGCTTTTTCTTAGTACACATTGTTAGATGGGAATTACTGGGACAAAGATGTGATTTTTTTTTAAGGGAGAATTATAATTTTGAATAAAAGATAGGAAAATAGTTGACAGTGATTCTGTATCAGTCTGAACATTTTAGAGTTTCTCATTATGTTCAGAATGTCATATTTAATACATCAAAACTGTTACTGACTCGGGCCTTCCTAACATGGTGACACCAAGTGCCACTGTAATTGGTGGTAAAAAACAATTTCAGTTTTGGTCACACAAAAATATAAAATGTACTTCTGTCTTTATCATCAGTTGTTTGTTACAGACTGATTGCTAGAAAAACAAAACGAGAAGCTAAATTGCTTTCCCTGGCTCAAATCCATGGGGAATAGAAGCTAATTTTAGCATAATTTTTGGCAAAAGCAGGAAGCAGTGCTTATGTGGTTCCATTTGCTAATGTTTCATACCACATCTTGCTAACTAACATATGTTGGATAAAATGCAATAAAAATGAGTAATAATAATAATGATAGATACTGTTGACAGGTAACCGTAAGGTCCTTCTCTGGACAGAAAAGAACTTATCTTCTTGGTTAATTGTGCTAAATACTAAGACAGAAATTGATCCATAAGGATCATGCAGGAAAGAGCTTTCATTTCTGGCCTGTTCTCTAGAACCCCTTGCAATGCTTAAGAGAAGAGGTTCTGTGCTGTAATGGGAAGTTTATTGGGCTAGCAACAAGAATTCTGGATTTTAGTCCTGACTCTGCCATTTCTCTGTTATATCATTTTAGGAAAATCATGTGCCCTATGTGGGCCTCAGTTTTCCATCTCTAGTTGATTTCTAAGGGCCATTTTAATTCCGATATGCTATGGTTTTAAGGAATAATAGAATGAGAAATCTCCTATTAAGGAGTAGGGCAAGGAACCAATCTAGGAGTTGAGGTCAGAAGAGAGAAATTGAGTCATATCAGAACCCTACTATCATCTAGGATATTTTAACTTCGATTATTAAGGTCATAATTTAAAAATATATTTGAGGCTGTAGAAGCCTATGCATTTACTAAAAAATCACAGAGCCATATGCATCCAATGCTGGATTTTGTAATATGTAAACTATACCTTGATAAAGCCTCAAAACATATATTTTATGTCATTTTATCTCCAAATAATCATGGATATGGTGTATGTAATTATGTGAATTGAGAATCTGCTCATTTACTTGCATACATGAAAATGATTGAGAGCAGAGGGACATCTTAATAATCTTGGGAGTTTTGCTGGCTCAGAGAAGCTGATGGGCTCCAGAGAGATTGATGGAGCTAAAATGTCATTGTCACAAGGGAGGCAACTATTGATTTCACTGATAAACTCTGTAATTATGGAACACAATGCTTAGGTACATTAATTAGAATGGAGTGAGATAGTGGAACTGGAGGCCCTGATGGCAGGAGAGAGAAAAAGTGTAGGTCAATCCTCTCTAAGGTGGGGATAGAGCATGTAAAAAGTGTAGAGAGAAGAAGCTGAATAGTAGGTTGGAGATAGAAACCAGTTTGAAGGTCTCTAAAGGTATAAGACTCATACCTTGGGTTGCATATATATTAAATAAAATTATATGTAAAAGTACTTCAAAATTATAAAACACAATATAGTTAGAACTATTTTAACAGGCAATATAGGCACATAGTAAAAATTCAGATGACATAAAGAAATGTTAAAAAGGGATAGGCAGTGAAAGGTTTCCTTCCCAACCTGTCACCCATTTGTCCCACCCAGAAGCATCCAGTATTACAATTTTTTGTGTTTCCCTCTGGAGACATTCTATTATGCTATACATAAACAAACATATATGTATATGTGTGTATAACCTCACAAATCATAAGATATTATTAATACTGCTTTTTTGCCTGTATTTGTTTTCACTTAACAATATAAAGAATTCACTCCTTATATTGATTTGTCTTATTCTTGTTTAACATCTATATATTAATAGTATATCCTTGTACTGTAATTGAGTTAACCAGTCTCCTTTGAAGGGCATTAAATTTGTTTCAGTGACCTATCTTCTTAAATTAAATTACTACTGAACAACAAAACCAGTCCCCAACATAATGTTACTGATGAAGGTTTTGGATATATATATGTATTTTTTTTTTTTTTGCTTAATATACCGATCTACTTTTATTTATATTTTTTCAGTAAGAGTAACAATCTTAGTGTCCCCAGGGCATTTTTAAAAAAATGTATTTTAATGATGCAATAAGGTGCTGCAGGTAAATCCAGGTACAAATTACTTCTAAAGAGCTGGGCTGGGCTGGCCAGGTAGAATCTGCCTGGCTGGGCAGACGTTGCTACATATTCAGGGTCAAGTTTGAAAGGGGAGCTCAAGCCTTCAAGAACACTTCAAAGAGGTAGTACAATGCAATGAAAAGATTTCAGGGTCTGGACCAGAAGACGTGAGTGCAAACTCCAGTTTTGTCACTAACTAGCTGTATGACCTTGGGTAACTCACACTCCCAGAGGTTCTGTTTTTCATCACAATTTTAAATAGGGCCAGAAACATCACACTCATAATGCTATTGCAAAAACTAGATGAATTAACAGCATTTCATAAGTGCTTCATAAATCTTAATTATAAGTATTACCCCAAGAAACAGAGCCATAAAACCAGACTAGCTAGAGCTCCAGTTAGATTAAATACACACATGTGCACAAATTGAAACCTGAAAGCTAAAAGATAGGCTGAGAAAGAACTACCCGCTTCTTGGCTAGATATATATTAATTCAGAACTTAACAAACAGCAGTGTAACCCTTTTTGAAAAAGTTCCTGTAAGTCTGCAATTTAGATACCCATCCTTGTTACAAACTGTTGGAAAGCATAATGCTATTCTTTAGAAATAATTACTTTTTTCTCCTCATAATTCTCTATATTATAACCCTCTGATCAAGGATATAAGCCCATTATTGTCAGTGAGAGTGAAAGAGAGGATTTGCATTTTAAGGAAAAAATGCTCTCTACTTAAATAAGCCAGTGTTACAGAAGAACCCAGTAGATGTTTTTAAAAGGAATTAGACCATTTGACATTTCACTGGGATGAGACCTAGAAACAGTACTAGGAAAGTACCAGCCAGCAACCTGTGAAGAAAGGAAAGGAAAAGAGTGAGGGAGAGAGACTAGAGTATAAATTGATGTAAGATTTTTTTGGGGGGTAATTTGGCAACATATATGTTAAAAATTAAAATGCACATACCGTGTCCTTCTGCCTCGCCTTGCTGAAAAATTCAGTCCCAAAGCCATTAAGTAAGGCAGAGCAAGATAGGCATCCATGGTAAGGAGTGTGGGAGATCCAGATTGGGGTGTCAGAGAATGAGCAGGGTAAGGAGGGTGTCCCTGTGGAGCATGGCCTGGTATGAGGGATCAGAGTCTAAGCAGCTTGATCCAGTCGTCTTAAGGAAAGGCACCCTAGTTTGGGAAGGCAAAGCCTGAAGGGGCTGACCAGGACATCCTCTGATGGAGTGGCATGGCATGAGGTGTCAGAGCTTCAGAAAGCTGAGGAGAGAATCTATATTGGGGTACAGCTGGTGATGAGGAATTAGCAGCTTCAAGCAGGGAGAAATAACATGGTGTCAAGGGGGATGTCAATAAAAATGGAAGATTGGTTACTGTATTAGTTACCTATTTCTGTGTAATGGTTTACCGCCAAACTCAGTGGCTTAGAACAAACATTTATTATCTGTTTTTGTTAGGAATCGGCACAGCCTAGCTAAATGCCTTTGGCTCAGAGCCTCTCACAAAACTGTAATCTGAAGGCTCAGCTAAGGAAGGATCTGCTTCCATGCCCATTCATAGGCTTGTTAGTAACATTTAGTTTATCACAGTCTGTTGACAGAAGGCCTCAGGTCCTCCATGGCTGTTGGCCAGAAGCATCCTTCTACTCTTGGCAATGTGGGCCTCTGCTTAGGGCAGCTAGCTTCCCTGAGAGCAAGTAAATGAAAGAGAGAGAGAGAGAGAGAGAGAGAGAGAGAGAGAGAGAGAGAGAGAGAGAGAGAGAGAGAGAGAGAGAATATTAGATAGAAGCCAGAGTCTTCATGTAACTTAATCTTGGAAGTAACATCCTATAACATTTGCCAAATTCTATCATTAGAAGTCATTCATTAGATCCAGCTCGCACTCAAGGAAAAGTGAGTTACACAAGTGGATGAATACCACTGGGCAGGGATCATTGAAGGTCATCTTAGAATAACTGTTTACACTACCCAAAGTGATTCATAGGTTCAATGTAATCCCTACCAAAATCTTAATGACATTTTTTACAGAAATAGAAAAAGCAATCCTGGGAGTTCCCTGGTGGTGTAGTGGCTTAAGCTTCAGTGGTGTCAACGTTGCAGCCTGGGTTCGATTCCCAGCCAGGGAGCTACCCACATTAAAAAAAATAATAATAAAAAGAAAAAAAGAAAAAGAAAAAGCAATCCTAAAATTCACATGGAACAATAAAAGACTTTAAATAGCCAAATAAATTTTGAGAAAGAAGAAAAAAGCTGGAGGTATGTATCACACCTCTTGATTTCAAAATATATTACAAAGTGAAAATAATTAAAACAGTATGATACTGGCATAAAAACAGACACATAGATCAATGTAACAGAATAGAGAACCCAGACACAACCTACGCCATGTACAGGTTGCAAGGGGACCAAGAATACACAATGGTATGATAGTCTCTTCAACTAATGATTCTGGGAAAAGTAGATATCAACATACAAAAGAATAAAATTGGATTCTCTCTCTTTTTTTTACAGTTAAAAAACATTTCCAATTTGTATTCATAAAATTAACCAAAATGGCTAAAGAAGATTTACAGAGCCACCTATCAATAACGAAACAGGATGGAAACTAAATATCTACAGTTAAACTGTGGTTACACAACAGATTGTATTCATTCCTACATTTTTTCAATAAGTTCTTCCTTATATTTGCCTTTCTCTTTTCCAACTTGTGGAGATTTGTCTGTGCATTCAAGAATTTTTTCCCAGTCTTTGACCAGTTTTGGCCTGGTGATAACCACCTTGCTTGAGCTAATGCCCACGTGGATAGTTGTGCCATTAGCCTTCTCATGCTGCACCCACTCGATGTAAATGACATATTTCTGTCTGTACACCCTAATTACCTTGCTGATTTGCTGACCTTTATAGTGTCCTCAAATCATCTGGATCTCGTTGTACTTGAGGGTGGGCATGGAGCAGACGTTGTACTTCTGCCTCAGCTCATTGGAGAGCGGGGACAACATGATCTTCTGGTGCACATGCCAGCAGGTACTGAAGTGACAGTTGTGGTTTTTCCTGCAGTCCAGGAGGTCATGAGGAGGTTGGCCTTCATGGTGTCAGTCTGGCACTGGAAGCCAAAATTGGACTCTTATCTTACACAATACACAAAAATAAGCTCAAAATGAATCAAAGATTTAAATGTAAGACAAGAAATTGTAGAGCTCTTAGAAGAAAACATAGGGGAAAAGCTTCATGACATTGGTCATGGCTATGACACCAAAAACAGACAACAAAAGCAAATATCAACATGTCAGATTATATCAAACTAAAACTCTTCTGCATAGCAAAACATACAATTAACAGAGTGAAAAGGCATCCTACAGAATGGGAGAACTATTTGCAAACCATATATCTGATAAAGTGTTAATATTAAAAATATATAAGGAACTCCTACAAGTCAATGGTAAAAAATATATCTGATTTAAAAAATGAGCAAAGGACTTGAATCAAATTTCTTCATGGAAGATATACAAATGGCCATATGAAAAAGTGTTCAACATTACTAATTATAAGGGAAATACATATCAAAATCAACTCACATCTGGATGGTTGTCATAAAAAAAGACAAGATGTAACAAGTGTTGGCAAGGTTGTGGAGGAATTGAAACCCTTGCTCACTGTTGATGGGAATGTGCAATGGCGCAGCTACTATGGAAAACAGTATGCAGTTTACTAAAAAAAAAAAATAAAAATAAAACTGCAATATAATTCGGCAATCCCACTTCTGGGTATATATCCAAAAGAATTGAAAACAGGATCTCAAAGAGATAGCTGTATTTCTATGTTCATTGCAGCATTATTCGAAATAGCCAAGATAGGGAAACAACTTAAGTATCCATCAGTAGATGAATAGATTTTTAAAAAGGTGATATATACATTACAATGGATTATTATTCAGCCTTAAAAAAAAATAATGAAGTCCTGCTATATGTGACAACATGGATAAATTTTGAGGACATTATACTGAGTGAAATAAGCCAGTCACAAAAGGACAAATAATGCATGATTCCATTTCTATGAGGTATCTAAAACAGTTAAATTCATGGAAACAGAGAGTAGAATGGTGGTTGCCAGGGGTTTGGGGGAGCAAGAATAGGAGTTGCTGTTCAAGGGTATAAAGTTTCAGTTATGTGATGAATAAGTTCTAGTAATCTGCGATACAACATTGTGCTTATAGTTAACTGTATTGTACACTTAAAAATCTGTTAAGAGGATAGATCTCGTGTTAAGTGTTCTTACCACAATAGAAAAGAAAGAAAGAAAAATAATATTATAGTACTTGGAAGGTCACGTAGACCTTTGTCTGAATCAGGCTCCATTTTAACTAGCTAGCCTACCTTAATCAAATTTCTATATCTCACCTTCATCTCTTAAATGGGGATAATCATGCCCATCTCACAGGGTATACTGAGAATTAAACAAAATTGCGGATGCAAAGCAAGAAATTCAGTGCTTGGCACATGATAAGCAGTCAATGAATAGTAGTTATTATTAAAAAAGAAAAAGAAACCTCTCATGCTCAATGTCTCTAATTATAAGAGAAATGCTAAACACAACCACAATGAGCTATCACCTCACATCTGTCAGGATGGCTATCAACAATAAATCAACAAACAATAAGTGTTAGCAAGGATGCAGAGAAAAGGAAACCTTTGTGCACTTTTGGTGAGATTGTAAATTGGTGCAGCCACTATAGAAAATGGTTTGGAGGTTCCTCAAAAAATTAAAAATAGAACTACCTTATGACTCAGCAATTCCACTTCTTGGTATTTATCCCAAGAAATCTAAAACATTGATTCGAAAGGATATATGCATCACTATGTTCATTGCAGCATTATTTATAATAGCCAAGATATGAAGGCAACCTGATTGTCCTTCAGTGTATAAATGGATAAAGAAGAGGTGGTACATACATACAATGGAATATTACTCAGCCATAAAAATGAAATCTTATCATTTGCAACAACACGGATGGAACTAGAAGATATCATGCCAAGTGAAATAAATCAGACTGAGAAAGAGAAATACTATATTATCTAAGTTACATGTGGAATCTAAACAACAAAATAAATGAAGAAAAAAATAGTAACAGACTCATAGATACAGAGAACAGATTGATGGTTGCTGGAGGGGAGGGGGGTTGGGGCAGGGTGATAAAGGGGAAGGGATTAAGAAGTACAAATTGGTAATTACAACATAATCACAGGAATGTAAAGTACAGCATAGGAAATATAGTCAATAAGGTTGTAACAACTATGTCAGAAGGGTCCTAGACTAATTGGGGGGAAGATCACTACATAAATTATATAAATGTCGAATCAGTATGCAGTAACACCTGAAACTAATATGAAATAATATTGAATGTCAATGGTAACTGGAAAAAAAGAGAGATAAAAACAAAATAAAAACAGGTAAGAAAAAGAGAAATCTCTCAGCATAGTTACATATGGGGGATTGATAAAATGAGTAAATCTATTAAGAATAATGGAAACAATAAAATGTGAAGGGAAATAAGAGGTTCAAATTTCTAGGTATAAAACAAATAAGTCATGGAGATGTAACATACAGCATATGGAATATAGTCAATAATATTGTCATAGCATGTTATGGTGTCAGATGGTTCCTGGACTTTCATGGTGATCACTTCTTTAGGTATATAAATGTTGAATAACTATACTGTACACATAAAACTAATATAATATTATATGTTAGCTATATTTTAATAAAAATCTTTTTAAAAAGAATAATGGAAACTAATTTTCTCATTGTCATAAATTATTGCAAATACAGAAAGAGAGGAAACGAGGATGAATCCTGTGATGTTGGATGGGATATATCAGAACGAGCTCATGGTTAGATAGATGATAGATAGATAGATAGAGACATAGACAGATAGAATGTGAGTGTGGGTGAGTGTGTGTATAATCATGTGAGTAAAACTGTATAAGTAATGCCTCTGAGAAGGCTAGGAAAGAGCAACACACTGATAGCAATATCTATACCTAATGCTCAGATTTGGCTTCTACATACTATTTTTCCACTAAAGAGAACCAGAGCTTCTCAGAAAATGGCTCAAGACTAGGTAAATGAAAGTTCAAGATAAGCCTGGAACATTTTGTTCCAGAAAGTAAGTGCTCAAACAATGATGGTGACACGTCAAAGGGACATAGAAGCTGGCTTAAATAGGTTCTGGGAACGTCTTATACCAGAAAGTAAAGTAGTACTCACGGAATGATGGGGACACATCAAAGGAATGCAGAAGCTGGCTTCAAGGGGCCCCCTGTAGCCAAATCTAGGATAACTTGTACATCAAAGTAAGCAATAACAGTAATGAAATATAACCCATTGAATAAAATAGGAAACCATAAATCTACATTGATGTAAATAAACAATGAACAGATTGAAAGTTTGATGAGGAATAGAGTTACAGTTTTGAAGTACTTCCACGTAAAGTGTTGATTAATTAGAAAGAATAACTTCATAGTGGAGAGGCCTGGGACATAACACTTTCGTCAAGTGATCAAAGTGAACATTATCAGTAATAGGACACACCGAAGTCATGCTCCACCTGACAGAATACAGAGTACAGTGTCACTTCTGGGACAGTCCCTCCAAAGATGTGTAACCTGAATCGATTCACAAGGAAACATCAGACAAACCCAAATCTAGGGACATTCTCCAAAATAACTGGTTTGTTGTCATCAAAGGTGCCAAAGTCTTGAAAGTCAATGAAAGACCAAGGAAATATTCCAGACTGAAGGAGACGAAAGAGACATGACACCTAAAACCATGTGGTTCTTAACTGGATCCTTTTGCTAGAATGGATCATTTGGGGATAATTAATGAAACTTGAATGGAACCTGAGGATTAGATGTTAGTAATCTATTAATGTTAATGTCCTGATTTTGATGGTTATATCATAGATAGAAAATTGTCCTGTTGGTAAAAAAAAAAATCCAACACTTAAATTATTCAGGGATAATGGGGTATCAGGTTAGTAACTTACTGTCAAATGGTTCCAAAAGAAAAACCCAGGACATTCTGTATTGTACTTCTAATTTTACTGTAAGTTTGTGATTGCTTCAAAATAAGAACAATTATTAAGAAATAAAAAGAATGTCATAGGCATGAAAGATAAAGACCATCTGGGGAACTGTTTCAGTTTAAAGAAGGCTAGATAGAAATGACAAATGCAATGTCTGATCCTGAATTACATCCTGGAACCCCACCCTTCTCATTTTTTTTTTTTGCTACAAAGAATATTATTTGTATAATTAGAAAATTATGAATATGGTCTGTAGAGTAGATAATAGTATTTTATCAATATTAATTTTTTTTGCATTTCGGTATGTGGGTAGCTCCCTGGCCGGGAATCGAACCCAGGCCGCAGCACTGACAGCGCCAGCGCCGAAGCCTTAAGCCACTACACCACCAGGGAACTCCCCTAATTTTAATATTTGTACTGTGCTTAACATAAGGAAAATCTTTTGTTCTGAGAGATATATGCTGAATCATTTAGGATAAAAAGAATGTTATGGCTAAAATTTACTTTCAAATGATTCAGAAAAAAAGGAATGTGCACATCTATTGAAATGAAATGATGAATCAAATTAACATTTGGGGAACCTGGGTAAAATGAATATGAATATTCTTCCAACTTTTCTGTAAGTCTGAAATCATTTTATAACAAAAAATTAGCAAAAATGCATATACCTTTGTTCTGGCAATTCCTCTGCTAAAATGTACCTAACATATAAAGATATTCAAACATGAATGTTCATTGCAGCATTATTTGAAATAGCTGAAGACCAAGCTCCAACAAATTATCCATTGATAGAAGTTTTCTCCTATACCATGAAACCCAATGTAGCTGTTAAAAATGAGGACTAAATCACCTCATACACATTAGGGTGGCAACTATAAAGCAACAACAACCAAGCAACAAGTGTTGGCCAGGGTGTGGAGAAACTGAACCTTTGTACACTGCTAGTAGACATGTAAAATGGTGCAGCTGCTGTGGAAAACAGTATAGAGGTTCCTTTAAAAAAATTAAAAATAGAACTACCATATGATCCAGCAATCCCACGCTGGGCACATATCCAGAAGAACTGAAAGCAGGATCTCAAAGAGATATTTGTACGCTCATGTTCACAGCAGCACTATTCACAGTAGCCAGGAGGTGGAAGCAACCCAAATGCCCACCAAGGATACATGAACACGAGCAAACAAAATGTGGTATGTATATAATGAAATATTATTTAGCCTTAAAAAGGAAGGAAATCCTGTCACATGCTGCAACACAGATGAACCTTGAAGACATTATGCTAAATTAAATAAGCTAGTCACAAAAAGACAGATACTGTGTGATTCCACTTACGTGAGATATCTAAACTAGTCAAATTCATAGAAACAGAAAGCAGAATGGTGGTACCAGGGGCTGGGACTTGAGGGGAAAAGGGAATTACTAAAGGAGTAGTGTGGAGTTTCAGATGTGCAAGACAAAACTTTCTGGAGATCTATTTCACAACAATGTGAATATACTTAACGCTATTGATCTGTAGAATTAGAAAGAGCAAAAAATGGTCAATTTTATGTTCTGGTTCTTTTTTTAACCACAATTTTAAAAATGAGTGTATCTGGGTGTTCTGCTAGGGAAAGATCTTCAAGAGCCATCGCTGTGTGAACAAATTAGGTGAAAAGCTGTGAATAAACTATGATTCTGTGTGTAAGTGCACTGTGTATGTTCAAAAGATGCATATTTGTGTTTGCCTTTAAAATTCTGGAAGGATATATAAGAAGCTGTTAACAACTTCTTATGTATCCTAGAATGTATTTAAGAATAAGGCTGAGGTTAGAGCCAGGGAAACTACTTATACGTTTATTTACGTCTTCCATACTTTTTAAAAAAAACAACAAGTGTAGATTATATTTACAGTAAATATTCAACAATTTAAATAATGGCTAATATTGAGGCTTACAATGTGCCCAACATTGTTCTAAGCACTTAAATGGAGTAGCTCATTTAATCTGGAAAATAACTCTATAAGGTAAGCCCTTTATTAGGCTATTTTATAGATGGGAAACTGAGTCTCAGAGGGATTAAGTAACGTGACCAAGGTCACACGAGGTAAGTCCTCTTTGAGTCAAACTCAGGCAATCTGACTCTAAGTCCGCTCATTTTAACGATTACTTTATGCTGTCTGTAAAAAGGAGTCACTCCTCTTCCTTTTGTTAAAGATAAATATATATATTTTCTTATTATAAACACAATACATGCTCATTAAGTGTTTTTAAAAAACCTTAACTGAAGAGGAAAATCTAACCTTCAGTACTGCCAGGTAAAGATCAGCCCGTTAACCTTTGGTAGGCCATCCAGTCTTTAGTGTATGCACTTTTTTCTAGTCTAGTTGAGATTATACTGTACACACAGTTTTCTATTTGACTTGTCTTCCTCTCCATATAATATCATTTTCCTTTAAAAACATCTGTTCTCAACTTGTTTTAGAAATAGCCCTAAATTCATTTTAGAGAAGGGACAGAGTAATAAAATCCTTGGAAAAGAAGAGCATGGGGAAAAAATGAGAAGAAAGTATGGGTCTGCAATTACTAAAGAATGGCTTCCCTTCACTTGTTTGTGACTGTGAAAATCTAGATTCTATTTCTTTCCTTCTTTCGGTATCTGTATTATATTTTGCCCTATTCATATTTGGATAGTTTTGTTGGGGTCATTATGTTTAAGTGACTGTGTGTGGGGAAAAGCAGGACACTTTGGAAAATTTTCCAGGAATCCAATTTTAGGAAATCCAAAAGTAAATTATTGCTGTTTTAAGCTACTCAAGAAAAAGAAATAATAATGGTGAGTAGAGTATTAGAATATTAGACCCCAAGTACAGAGATTATGTAGCTCATTCCTCTTAATTTTACAGATGGGGAAACCTAGCCTTGGAGAAGTAAGATAAATCAGTATAGGTCACTCAGCTTCTGAAAAGTCTCGACTAAATGTAGGTTTCTTGATTCTTAGGCCACTATTTTATAAAACTTCTGAAACCCTTTAAAACCAATTAATCCTTGTAATAACTCAGTGAAGTAAGTTACTGTTATTTATTCTAACTTTAAAGTCATTTACTGAAGAAGTGATTAGATGTCTGTAAGCCAAAAATGATTCTACTTCAATTAAACATGTTTTTCATTGCTCCAAAAACAACAGACTAATAAGTGGGTTTATCATCTTAGGAATTAGCTTTCAGTTTCTTGGCAACCAGTTTGAAGATCATCAGTTCTCATCTGGCATCTTAAATTCTTTTTACATTAGGATTAAAGCCTGTATTTGCTCAGTAAAATTAAACAAATACAAACTCATTACATTCGCTGCCTCTCAGTGCTCCTCTAGCAAATGAATGAGTGCGTCACCGCTAGACTTGCATAAAGTATTACAATGCATCCATTTACCTGTTGGTTTTCCTTCCAAATGGCTTCCTCGGGCTGCAATTTCTTCCACTTTGCTATATGGAATAAGTGGGGATGCACAATAGATTTCCTTATGAAATTACTGTGGTAATTATTGCCTGAATAGGGCAAAATACCTTGCCAAAGCAGACTTTAAGGCTTGCATAGCAGGTTCCTTAATCATTAAAGTAAACAAGTTGGAATGTTTAGTTCAAAATTTGAAATGAAGTGGTTTTATTAGACCCAGGGAACTGGTACGTTTGGAGTTCAGGGCTTATGGTCTTTCCTTTCTTGGATCTCTTCCTTTTACTGCTCACTGCTCTCATGTTGTCTGCTTTGGCATTTCACCAGAGCTTGTCCTTTCAAAAAAGTACCTCTAGTGACAAAATTATTTCCTGCCACCATGAAAATGCCTAGGTCCCCAGTGCCGTAATTTCAGCCAGCAGGAGTGGAGTGATTATAGGTAGAACTAAAAGGAACCTTGGAATGCAACTCGTTTGATTTTATTGATGGGCAAATTGAAGCTTAGAGCAACATGGTGACTTGCCCAAGGTAAATGACAGAGCTGGCATTTGAATACCGTGAACAATGATTTAACCTAGATGAATCTTAGCATCCTCGCCTGTAAAATAGAAATCAAGATATGTACTCAGGTTACTATGAGGATCAAATATGACAGAATAAGTCTTGGAAGATTGACTTGCTTGTCTGTTTGAAGAGGAATTTAAGGTCTTCAATTAGCTCACAGGAATAGGAATGACAATCTTCCTTTCTGGGGGAGTCCTGTGGACACTTAAATGAAACAGCTTTGATTTGATGGAGGTAGACCCAGCTACTGACTCCTTGTAGCTTGACAGTGGTTGAAGTGCTCAGGTGAACTATATAAGGTTTCTTCCATTTGGGAGTTAACTGATCTGCCGGAGACCCCTTTCCAGGCTTTTAGTACATGGTTTCTGGGTTTACAAGGCTAAAATGGGCAGAGGGGTCGGCCTGGTAGAGGTGTCAATCCCCATATTCCTTGCATGCCTGATGAACCTCTTTCAAGTTAATGACATAGGAAATAACAGAATTGAGGTCAGAGTCTATAAGCAGATTAGATGTAAGAAGAGGCCTCCCATATTGCATTTCACAAGAGCTCTTTGGGAGCAGCGTGGCAATAAGGTAAAGCAATGTGCGGTGCTAGAGCCAGAGCTCAGAGACCTCTTGACAAAGGTTTCCCAAAGTCCCTTTTAAAGTCTGGTTGGCTCATCTACTTTTCTGGAGGATTGAGGTCTCCAGGAAAAATGGAACTTATAAGTTATACCTAGGGCAGATGCCAGACTTTGGCGGACCTTACTGACAAAGAAAGAGCCATTGTCACTCTAGAGTGACCTGGGGAATCTAAATCTTCAGATTATTTTTTAAAATAAAGCCTTAGAAACTTCTATTACCTTTTCAGTCCTGCTAGGAAATGTCCCTATCCACCCAGTGAATAGGCAGGGGCACTTACTTTTCCTCCAGGGCATAGGCTGTTGGCAAAATACAGACTGAGTATGAGCCCAGAATCTAGAGGTTCCATTTATCCTCATAACTGAGTACGTTTCAGAGAAAATAGGTCTAGAATGAACAGTTAAGACAGAGTAAGTGGCTCCTGTCTCAATCATGAAATTAATAGGCTTACCTGCCATGTCAAGGGTCACCCCTGTAATTGTGATGTCTTGGGAACTGCTGGGAACTTTGAGCCCTGTCCGTCAATTATAGCCATTTGCAGAGAAGGAGTTCGTTCTGTGCTCTTCAGAACAGGGGACAATCCCTCTTCCAGAGCCCTTTTGGTTTTGCACAGGGAAACAGCTATTTTGGAAGAGTACGATACTCCTTACTCGAGTGGCTTGGCTTCAAAATCCAAAGCAGTCTCCCTTGCTTGGACCAGTTGCAGTTCTTTTTCCCTTGCTCCTTTCCTATGGAGCAAAGGAGTGGACCTACCAAACCTAGGTCTGTCCCGATGTAGTCACCAAATTCTGTTACCGAACTCAGGTTCATCTTGCCACTTGTGAGTCAATGATGAGAGACATGTGTTAGGGGAAAGAAAAATAGATTTATTCAGAATGCCAGCTCCTGGGGTCCAGTTTATTCCACAATGGTTATCTTGAACCTGGTCATAGGGGAGATTCATATATCATCTGACAGAAAATTTCACTCCAGAATTGCAGTCTGGTAGCCAGCATCCAGATGTCTGAGGACTGAATCAGTTTCTTTCAAGTCAGCATTCTGCTGATTAATCAGATTAACGAGGTATTCATGTAGCCTCAAGAAAACAAAGTTTTAAATCAAGTAGGAAGGAAAGGAAAAAGAAAAAAAAAAAGAAACGAAATTGTTAAATTTTGAAAAGTACACTATCACTCTTCCAAAATCACTTAGCTACGAAGAGCCATATACCTTAACTGTAAGAACAAAGCCTGCTTTCAGAGGCCAGGGAGCTAAGAACTTTGTGAAGAACCTAAAAACCTGCCCACACAGTAGTTCTAAGCATCTAGGGTGGGATTTGATTAAATTGACTTTAAAGTCCCTTCTAACACTGAAGTGCTGTCATTGTGTGATTCCAGTGGATTCATTTTTACAACATGCAGTTCTGTTCATATGCTTTCTCTTCAGATCCAGAAACATTAATGCCTATGGTGTTTTACAAATTGCTATCCTGATCATATATCTATATCTACATCTATATGTCTATATCTATATAGGTGTTTATAGATATAATTAAAATATAACGTTGTGTAAATTTGAGGTGTACAATGTGTTGGTTTGATTTATCTTGATCTTCAAAAAGAAAAATCAAAAGGACAAAGAACCCCATCACACTTACACAATAAGCACACACACACACACACACACAGAGAGAGAGAGAGAGAGAGAGAGAGAGAGGGAGAGAGAAAACACTTAGATAAGTTGGGCTTTTTGAAAGTTAAAATAAACATAAAGTAAAAGGGTCATAACCTCTGGCCTTCAAACCAATCATTCCAATTGTCAAACTTAATGGAATGAGTATGAATACTATTTAAGGATACTCATGTGGAGGAGGAAAAAATAATTTTCCTTCCATCTTTCTAAGTTTGTTTGGCTGGTCTAATAATCAAATTAATATGAAACACATTAACAGAGGAAAATAACCAAATTTATTATATGTGTACATATGTGGGTTCCCTAAGAATATGGAACCCTAGGACAAAACTGGGCAATTAAAGCTGATATTTCTGTCATTCTGGACTAAGGAGGCAGCTCTTTGGGACTTCAAAGGGAAAGCAGGTAATTTACAGGTAGATGAGAAGGAGCAAACATGTGATAAAATTCTTGCTGGACCATCCAGAAACAATGGGACACAGAAGGGAGTCTACAGACAAAGTTCGCTAGGTTCCTCTGTGTCTGCCACACTTAGTTTATATTATGCTAAGGTAATACATCCTTTCCTTTAAGTGTATTTTTCTATTTGGATTCCTTTAGGTAGGTAAAGGGGAGGTAAGAGACTCTTCACAAGTCTCTTATTTCTTAAAAATAACCAGCTTAAAATAACCAATATCTCCAAAAAGCATATATTGGAGTGGCAAATTCTGCTTCCCTTCACTTGGCAAGGAAGAAATTCCAGTGTCAGTTTCCCTCAACCTTTCAGTTATTTAGATGGATCTGAAGTCCAAACCAATCATTCCAATTGGCTGCCTGATGTCTGTGTGGCAAAGTAAGCAGGATCATTACACTGTACTCAGAAGCACCTGATGGATTAAATCAAAATTTTAAAAATCACATTTCTTTTTTTTTTTTTTAAATTCATTTTTATTGTTAGACTAATTGGGGTGACATCTGTTAGCAAAAAATCACATTTCTATGCCCCCAGTACTTCAAGCGTAATAGGTGTTACGTTAGATGTAGTTTATGAATGCATAAAATATATCATTGTGTTGCAGGTCTGGACAAGGAGAGCAGGGAGATTATTTTAGACTTTGTGTCAAAGGCTTAGAAGTGTTGGGGACCATGGCTCATTTAAGAAACAACAGAAATTCAGTTGACCTGAAGTATAGAGTGCTCTGTGGTGGAGGTGCAGCAGCTAGAAATGAGGCTGGGCAGGTAAGGTTGGATCATCAAGGGTTTTATATGCCATGCTGTGGAGTTTGGGATCTTACCCAGAAAGCAAAGGGTGGTAGGCAGAAAGGGAGTAGAAATGGGTTTGAAGCTGGGGTGGGCTTTTAAGTTGGAGTGGTGACATGATTATAGTTGTGTTTTAAAGAAAACTCTTATTTCTGGTGTAAAATGGATGAAAAGAGATGTTGGGAAGCCAGCCAGGAGGGTGCAAGCCTGGAGGAAAGCTGCCTAGTTAGGAGGCCCTTTGGTAGTTGTGCAAAAAGAATGAGGACCTGAGCAAGGCAGTGGTAGCATGCATAGATGGAGAGTTATTTAGGACAGAATGAATGGGTGAAAAAGTGCTAGAAGATAGAACGTAGCATCTTGACAGAAAAGAGTGAAATTAATACCTTCTCCAACAAAACCCAATGACATTTACCAATAATCAAGTGGAAAACAGAGCCTTGTGATAGCAGCAGCAGTGAACAATAGTCCTGAAGGAGTTGACAGTAAATCTAATATATGATATGGCAGTCAAGAAAGCAAATGCAATCTTAGGGGGCTTGAGTAGGAGAGTCTAGTGTCTAGACAAGGGATATGAGAGTCCCGGTCTGTTATCTGCAGAAGGGTCTGTGCCTTAGTGTTGGGGATATGGGGAGAGCGGGTATGATAGACTTATTTTCCATCTTATACTTTCAAAGGATATAAAGCAATTGTAAACTCAGAGAAGAACCTTGAACTCACGTCTTTAGAGCAACAGAGCCTGGAAGAACTATGGGGCCAGAACACCTGTCTTCAAATTGTGGGACCATTATGGGAAGGGGTCCAAAACTGGCTTTGTAAGGCTGGGAAGTGGCAGAAATTATCTGGTGGCTGGTTTTACTCAGACTCAAATTATGATGCAGAGAATCAAGCTGCAGTCCAGGCCGAGCAGAGCCAGCAAGTCACTGGAAGTTGTCCAGCCTAGAGGGCAAGGAACCTGTATATGGTACACACACACACACACACACACACACACACACACACCTCTAAACCCCAAAACAACCAGTGCGGATAGAGTCAGTGGATGACCTCTGAGGTTCTTAAGTGTCCCTGTGATGTGTAATTTTTTAAAAAAATGTGGACAGGTTCCCTGGCTGGGAATGGAACCCAGGCCACCACGTTGACAGTGCTGAAGCCTTAGCTACTGCACCGCCAGGGAACTCCCTATGCATAAATTTTGGCCAAGTGGGTGTATGTCTCTTAGCAGTCTTGCTTCAGGGATGAGCTGGACAACAGTACAGCTCCATTAGCTTTCTTATACTAGTTTGTTCAAAGGAAATAGGTCGCATGGAAGTTGGCAGACCAGGTAAATTGCAGCCTCTAAGTTATCGTAAGTACTTTCAAGGGTTGAGGATGGGGAGAGCTCAGGCAAAGCCTTCAGGAGAAACCAAGACTCGGGATAAACTTTGGCTCCGGCTTTGCAGCATGAGAGTGGCGGGCGGGGGGGGGGTGCTGCTTGAATGGCTCCTCAGAGAAGGCAATTGGCTCCGCGCGCCTCGAAGGGGCGGGACTAGTTCATTGTTGCCATTGGTCCAGCGGGCAAGTTGAGGGACGGCAGCGAGGGGGCGGAGTCCGCGCGAGGAGGCAGTTGGCTCCAGAGAGCCTTCTGAGGGGGAGCCAGCAGGCGCGAGGGCGAACCCGCGAGCCCGCAGCCGGGAACCAGGACCCCGGAGCCGGGATCCCGGAGCCAGGAAGCAGTTGCTTAGAGGAGCGCACGGGGCGTTGGCATCGAAGCACGCGCTTGCGTCGTTGACTTGGATGTGAAGGGTGCGCCCCGCGCGTTCGAGAATCCAACCTTTCATCGGCTGGCCTCGCCGGTTACCGTCGCAGGGAGCAACCGGGAGTGTTGCCGGTGCGACTGCGACGGCTGGAAAGAGGCGGCGGCGGCAGACCCGTTACCTCAGCAGCGCCGGAGCGGAGACGCGGCGGCTCCTGAGGCTCCCGGTAAATGTCCCCCACTCTTCTCACAGAGAAGGCGGCCACGTCCCGAGGCAGCTCGGCCGGCCGGCCGGCCCGGCCTACGGGAGCTGTGGGGCCTCTCAGACAGGGCCACCCCGGGGACCTTCGGTGGGGATTGGGGAGGAGATGCGCCGGAGAGCCGATCGCCCCGCCTACCCTTACGGAGTCGGGTTTTCCAGAGATGCGCCCCGGCTTTCTTCTCCTTGTCCTCTCCCTTCACCCTGGATCTTGCCGCACCGCCTCCGGCTGTGGCACCGCACTAGGGGGCGCTTGGGCCGCCGCTCTAGCCGAGGTCGCTGGGGGCGCTTCCCTGGGATACGCTGGCAGTGGCATCCAGGCAGTGCGAATGGAAGGTGCCTGGTGTTTGATTCCCACGCCAGGCACCAGGGCGCTCGCCTTCTCCCGCTGCTCCGGCGGCACTCAGCCAATTAATCATTAGCAGCCCCCATCCCCCTCACCCTCCTGATGACCCTCGGTCTTAGCGTCAGGGACGTGTCAAGGATCTCAGCTTGAGACTTCTGGAGCGGGTGCCACCAGACGGTTTCCAATCTGACTGGGAGAGCAGGACTCACCCACAAGGAGCGGGGTACGGGGCCCTGGACTGGAGGGGAGCGGGGCAAGGGGAAGAAGTAAGTGGGAGAGGCCCACGCTGTAGGAGAAACTGCCATCCCTGAACGCAGGGCAATCGTGAGGTCTCAGTCTTTGGGACCGTGCCTGCTTTACGTTTGGTCTCCTGCTTTTTGCGATCTTATTTAAAGCCATCCACTGCCGGGTAACTTCCCGATGCTGCTAACTCGGAGGAGTGACTTGGATTGGCAAACGGGGTTCCAACATGAGGACTAATTACTCTTGGGAACTTTTCATTTTCTCTGTCTTTTCTAGATTGAGAAGGAAGTCTCAATTATCATGCCCAAATTTGCACTTTTTTCCTGCCTGCCTCTGATCTAATTTTGAAACTTCATGTTCTTGAAACAGTGTAAACTTGTGCAGCATGATGGGCTCAGTCTTCATGCTAAGAAAACCACTCTTAGGGACAATATACAGTAGATTCTCAGTTAACCGGCACCCATGGGGCTTGGTAAATGCCTGATAAATTCTAAGTAGACTCTCCATTAACTGGGACTCAAGCAACCAGCACTCTTGCTTGAATTCTGGTGAATGGAGAGTTTACTGTAGTTGAGACCACCTCTCAAGTCTGTTTTGTGTTTGCTTTTTAAAGAATGTGGTGTTCCAGTAGTCACTTTTTCTGTGCCCTGTTTGTTTGTTTGTTTGTTTGGGAGGGAATCGCTCAAAGCATGGTGTAACTTGCACGAAGTTATTTTCACTCTGACTCTGGTTAAGCACAGAGAAAAGTGACAAGGGGAATGGGCCTGCTGACATTGGTGCCTGGGGATCCCAGCCATGCATATCAGAGCATGGATGGGGCTGACTTGAGGTGGTGTAACATGTGGGGAGCAGGGGCAGCAGAAGCCATCTTAGCTCCTGTGGTGGTTCATGTACTTTCCATGTAGTCCCAGCCAAAGATCACACGTGCAGTGTGGCCCATTTGTTTGGGTTTCCCATCATGCACATGTGGAGAAAGTGGCTTTTCACAGGTTTTATGTGTCATCTCCAGCATCAAAGGGAAAAGTGAGGCACAGAGGTTTGGGTATGTGGAGGTAATGGTGGTGGCAGTGGTGGGGTGTATATGTGTCTGTGTATGAGAGAGAGAGAGAGATTTCCTTCAAATGTTGAAGCCGCTCTCTGCCATGGAGACTGGCTACATGTTTATCTTCCTAGCATGCATTCCTGCCTTTGCTAGGCAGAATGACTTCTGCGGAGTTGTTTCAGTGCCAAGGTGGTGGTATGTGTGTAACTCTCAGACTTAGTATCTACTTGGGTTTGCATCAGTACTATGTTATATCCAACATGCTCCTGGAACTTTAAGAAGCTTTAAAGCCAAGCTGGGGACTGATGTAGACTAACATCTGTGGCCTAGTCTGAGCAAAGGTGGACCGGATGGAATCCAGCATTCCCTTTGCTCAAAAGAGACTGTGTAAGAGCTGGGCCGCTTACAAGAGGATAGGAAGGTCAGCTATAGTAATAGCAAGAGCACACATTAATTGAGTACTTATTAAGTATGTTTCTGGCATCATTTCCCTTAATCCTTCAAAAATTCTGTAAGGTGGGCCCAATTATCAGCTTCTGAAGCTCAAAGAGGTTAGATGAATCACCCAGCTGGTCAATGGCAGAGGTGGGATTTGGACCCAGGTCTGCTTGACACAAACTCTTGAGCTTGAAAGCATTTTACTATTTACTGTCACAAAGAAGGTTTCATATTATAAAAGAAGTAGGATGTGAGCAAGGTTTTGAAGGGTGATGGGACTTATAGAGAGAGGACATTTGGCTGAGGGGATCAACATGTTTGAAGGAACTTAAGACACACTGACCCAGCTGTATTGGGGGATGGACATGGGTGCATGATGAAATATAAGGCTGGTGAGGCAGGGAAGGGTCATGTTTTGGAGAACCTTGAAAATAAACTTGTGATTTCATGTAGTAAGAAATAAGGAGATGTTAAGAATTTTTGAGCAAAGAAGAGCATGGCAAGACTAGTACCAATCACTTCGTATGCCCTACCTGGGTCCCTGAGCCTGTCTTGGTCTCACTCTTTCTTGAAAATCATGTCTAATTGTCAGCATATTTAACTCTTGTTTTTTAATTTCTTGAACCTTTGGGGAGCACTGGGCGCATGCAACCAAAAAGGTTCGTGGGTTCAGTGTGCAGAAGGAGCAAAAGCTAGGGAAGGGGCCCTGGGTCAAGTTTAGCTTTAGATGGGTATGCTTCAGCCTGCACAATGTTTTAAAAAGCCATTGAATTAGCAGTCAACATTGAAAAACCAAAAGATCTAAAAAAAAAAAAAATCAGAATTTCCAGCTTCTCTTGAAATACTAAGAGGTCTGGTCTGTGTTTTGTCTGCTATGTAGTGCTGACCCCTTTAGCTGGGGTCTGAGTGCTCCACACCCCCTGCCCCAGTCCTGGGACCTACCTGACCCTGTAAGCTGTAAGACCCCTACTTTAGGGAAACAAATACCTACTCAGAAAGATTCTAATTTAGGATTAACTTCTTGTCTTACTGTGTAATTAGGGAATTGTCAGACATGCAGTAGAACCAACTCTGAAATGCAAATAATCTTAACACAAAGGGATGCTGTGCACATGGTTGGGGAAGGGCTGATGGCCAGGGACTGTACATTATCCTTAGGTGTAGGCTGGGGTTTTGAAGCCCACTATGCTAGGGCCCCAAAAAGACATTCTGGTAGGCCTTGCTGTTCTCCTTTAGCCTTCACTTGGACTCAGGTTTTCTTTTTGTTGAATACAGTAGATTTTCTGTTAACCAGAACTCAAGCAGCCGGCAAAATCTCAAGCAACTGGTTGCTTGAGATTTTGCCGGCTGCTTGAGTTCTGGTTAACAGAGAGTCTACCTACATTTATCCAGCATCTGCTAATCCTCGTTTAACTGAGAGTCTATTGTAATTGGTGTGTATATTATGTGGGTCAAAATGATGAAAAGAGTTCAGGGGAAGAAAACAACTCAGAGATGTATACCTAAAAAGCATCATGTTAAAAAGATTAATCTAAAAGTCCCTGAAGGCTCTTCATGTGTTCCAGAATCTAGATGGACAGGAATGAGCCATTTTTGTATTGGTCTTTGGGTGGAGAGTTCTTCCTTGTGCAGTTCTGTCTTGCAATGCAAGTCATTTAGCATCTCTGGCCCCCTGCTCACCAAATGGCAGCAGTGCGCCCCCCCCCCCCATGCCAGCTATTGTGACAACTAAAACCAGCAGTTCCTGTGCATGTCCCAAGACTCTTGAAGGGAGCAGTACTAGCTCATTTGAAGACCACTGAAGCATATTCCCAGAAATTCCAACGCTAATTGCATGTGAAAAGCATTAAAACCTTTATCACTTTTCTGTGGCCCAAAATATCCTATGGGTCTCATGGCATTCATCATCTACTTCTTCATATTCCAGTTAATTGTTTTAATTTTAATTTCTTTCTCTTTCTAGACTCAATTCATTGAGAGTGACTCATCGTATCCCCCAGTGTTTTATACCAAGTAGATGCATGGTAGGTACACTTGATTGATCTCCAAGTTCACTGTTTAATGTTGATGTCTCTAGGATCCTAAAAGAACAAGCTAGTCTGCATTAACATTTCACAATTCATCTCTAGGTGCCATTATTAGTATTTTCACTATGGAAGTGATACCTTTTAAATGTAGTAGATAAGCAAATTCTCTGGTTTAGGTGAAATTTAGAATTATCAAGTTCCTGCTATGCGCCAGGCACTCTTCCTTCTAGGCTCTGAAGATAAAATGGTGAACCACATATGCAGTCCCTGCCTTCATGGAACTTGCAGACAAGGAGGTAGAAGGGGGTGCAGATAAAAAAAAACACATTAGGGAGTTCCCTGATGGTGTAGTGGCTTAGGGCTTCGTTGCTGGCGCTGTCAGCGCTGCAGCCTGGGTTCGATTCCCAGCCAGGGAGCTACCCACATACAAATAAAATGAAAAAAAAAAAAAAAAGAAGAAGGTATCAGAAATTAAAAAAAAAAAACATTAACAAATACACATGATAATTTGGTCATTTCAGTGTTGCTGTGAAAATAAAATGGGTTGATATACTACAACATGACAGGGGTGAGAGCAGTGCTGTTTAAGATAGTGTTCAGGAAAGGCTTCTCTGAGCCACCTCTGAAAAATAAGAAGGAGCCAACCATGAGAAAATCTTGGGGAAGAGAGCATTTGGGGAAGAGGGAACCAGAAGTGCAAAGGCCCTGAGGAGTGAACTTGATGTATTTAAGGAGAGTAAAAAGGCCAATGTGACTTCAATGGAGAGAACAAGGGCAGTAGGGGACAAGGGGGGACAACTTGAGTTGAAAGAGATGAGTAGGGGCTATATTTTGGGGATAAGAGTTTGGATTTTGTTCCAAGTATGGTGGGAAGCCATGGGAGGGTTTTGAACAAAGGAGTGACAGGATCTGACTTAAGATGTGTGTGTGTGTGTGTGTGTGTGTGTGTGTGTGTGTGTGTGTTTAAAGTGTTTTGGCTGTTGTGTAGCATAGACTCTATGAGGACAAGGCTAGAAGAGGAAGCAGTAATTGGGAGACTGTTGCAGTAATCCAGGTTAGAGATGGTGGTGGCTTCGACCTGGGAAATAACAGTGAAGATGGAGATGGATTTGGAATGTGTGGTAAAGGTGGAGTCAAAATGACTTGCTGAAGGATTAAATCTGAGGGGAAAGGAGGAGCAATTCTTGGCTTTGAGCTCCAGCACCTGAATGGAAGGTAGCTCAGTTAGGGAGATGGCAATCACTGGGTGACTTCCAAGAGTTCTGTTGCACTTGTTAGGTTGATATGCGAATGAAACATTCAACTTGGACACATTGAACATCTGCTGTTGAATTTCAATGTAAAGGTTGGCTGGAGCTTTAGCCTACATAAAAATAAATGCAGATGAAAGCCACTTTAGGTTACCATTATATACTAATAAAGGTAGCAGAAACAAAAATGATAATGATCCAATGTAAGTCAGGGCTGCACAGGTTGCGTGGGAATTGGGCACATTAGTACTGTGATGGCAGGTAAGTTGATTTAATCAATCAGGAGAACAATTTGACAATATGTAGTGAGCCATATAAACTTATTCCTACCTTTTAATGTGGTAATATATTTTGAGGAAGTCATTTTAAAAAAGAGTTGGGCAAAGATTTTCATTGTAGTACCCTTTCTCATGCTAGTAGTATAAAATAGTGGTACTCTTTTGGAAAGAGTATTGCTATTTCCAAAAAATATACATAATAATTGGAAAAATGCAAATGCCCATGAAGAGAGAGAATAGGTAACCAAATATGTAGTAACTCTATAGAGTTTCTAGATTTTCTCCTTATATATAGAATTTCTACAGAAGTTTGCTGTAGGCATGAAAAATGAGAAATGTGTTGACCCTATCAGTATCTGAGATGGTTATTAAGTAGGTAAAAACCAAATCATAATGATCTGTAACTACAACTGTGTAATTCCCACATGATATTCATGCAGAAAATTTCAAACACACAGTTGTCTTAGTTTTTTAACCATTTCATTCACTTTGACTTGACATCTCTTTCACTCTGGCAGGGTCCCCTGCTAAGGATACTGCGACATAGCGATCCATGAAGAGTTAACACAGATTGTGGCTTCTCCAGTCTTTCTTCCTTTGATCACATTTTCACCATCAGGTACTGAGTAATATCATATTCTGCAGGACTTGTAATTTAAATAAGTTTACCTTGGGATTTTAAAAAAGGTTGGGAAATACTGTTGATTTCAGAAACTACTTAATAGTGCCAAGCACAGTCCCATGTAAAAGCTGATTTTTGCCCTGTAGGTGGCGACTCGTGGGCAGAAAGTTTCCTGGTAATTTTCAGAATGTAAAAACAGAGAAGTAAAGCACTGGTGACTTCATGATATGCATTTCTCCCAGATAATATTGTGACTATTCAGTGAGTGAGGCTAAAGTATGTCAGATACTCAGCCACATTCCTTTAAATCCCCGATAGCTTTTTTTTTTTTTTTTAACGTGAAGAAGAGAAAGCAATGTAGCTACTTATAGGAAATTAATCCAAGGTATAAAGCAGTATTCCTGGTTAGAAATGTCTGGAGACACAGTTCTATAACAAAAACATTCCTGGTGCTAAAGAAGGGGCAAAAGACCAAAAGATTGGTCAGACGGGTCTGCAACTGCCCTGTGCATATTTTTAAAAATTGCTCCCCCTCTTGCCATTATGGAGTGACTCCCACACTAACAGAGTTATTATGTAAGTGCATTTGTACAGAAAAGCCTAACACAAACCTTTTGATAGGTTAATTTATTTTATTAGCCTTAGAAACACTTTGCTTTCACAAACATTATCACATAAAGGAAACAGGATAATCTTTTAAAGCAGGGAAGTGAAAACAGAAAATTAAGTTGCCCAAGGAAATGAATGAACATGAATTCAGTTTTCTTCATTTCAAGATCAAAATTTCCCATAACAACTCTACCTTTTCTTTGGCCAATGGTGAAAGAGATTCTCTCTTAGGAGGACACTCTTATTTCATGGTCACAAATTTATCATTGCTGAATGTCTGTGAATCTCTAAAAGTCCCTTTCTTTCTGTCCTCAAAGTTCCCAGTGCCCCGATAAGCCCTTTAGGACCATCTTAATCTGGGAATTCAGTCATCTGGTGGGTCCTATATTGGCTGTATTCTTATTATTATTACAGTACTGAGGGCTGCTCATTTTAATGATGTGATTTAAAAAAAAATTTTTAAGATCAAAGCATATGGTCAGCCTCAGTTTTAAAACTGTTGTTCAGGTTAATGATGTGTCAAAACACACAAATGTTCACCCATGACTTCTTGAGGCAGGGAATAGTTCTAT
The DNA here is from genome assembly GCA_004026885.1 of Lyroderma lyra. Classification (NCBI taxonomy): domain Eukaryota; kingdom Metazoa; phylum Chordata; class Mammalia; order Chiroptera; family Megadermatidae; genus Lyroderma; species Lyroderma lyra. The sequence goes on along the minus strand of PVJL010001240.1, from coordinate 115,979 downwards.
TTAGTCAAGACTTACTGGTATTCTATATTAGCCAGGAGATTGGCAGTTGGCTAAGTTGATTTAACCCAAATACATCTTGGCTGCCCTGCTGACTCTAAGTATGTTGATATAATTTTAAATGCTTTCAAAATGACTAACTTTATGGTTCAAAAGCCTGGAGAAAAAAGAAAGGCAGCAAAGAACTACTTTGAAAGATGATATTGAGTTGTATAGATGATCCTATTTTTTCCACCGTTTTTAAAAAAGTGCCTCATCCATATGTCCTTGCTAGTACTCTGACAACAAATATTTATGAGAGTGAGAAAAAGTGAAAGAGAATGAATGAATGATGGATACTTTGCTAACAACTCAAGTGCTTTTAAAGTTTTAAAGTTATATTTCTGATCAAACAAACAACCCAACAAAAAACTGGAGATATGGCAGAAATCTCTCTAATATCTTCTGAAATGAAAGAAGGTATTGGAGTAACTTTGGATGCAGACCCTATAGAATGTATTGAATTTTCACAGCAGGTTAAAACAACCATTTGAGGTTTGTGAGAACATCTCAAGACTCTTTCCTTTTCTGTCTGCTCTTATTCTACTATTATTCCATCAGCTTTGCTACTAGGTATTGAGGCAAGGAAGATGAGATGGACAGATGATTAGGGAAAGCAGCCAGGTTCTCTGAGTCTACTAGAAATGCTCTGGCATGGGAAGCATGTTGAGTGAAATACTTTGGTTAAGCTATGTACACACGATAACTGCTGGAATGCAACATGCGTAAACATTATTGAATAGCTATAATTTTTTAAGGTTAGAGGAGCTTTCATTTGCCTCTGCAAAGGCATTAAAGAATAAGTGGTTTCAATAATATTGCTTTTAATCAGGTGAGAAGAAAGATGTGTGTATGTGGTGGGGATAGGGATTGGGGAGGTCATGGTGGAACATAATAGAACATGGGAAAAGTTAAAAATCCTTACTAAATTTTAACTTTTTGATAATTTATGGAGGCCATAACTGTGGCATTCCTTGCCATCAGAGCTTAGTTTATAATTAGGCTCTTAAACCTTTATTGAATAAAATAATCTATGCATATGACAGTAATTGGTGAAAATGATGGGAACATTGTTAATGAATTCTACCATTGCTGTGAACTGAAGCACAGACATATTAAGAGGGAATTTAGAGGGCAGATTAGCTTGTTGTAAAGAATCAATTTTAAGTTATACACTAGTAATTTGATCTCAGTGATTCCACCTGTTTGGGTAGATATATTTTTACACACACAAACACACACACACACATGCATAACTATATCTACTAAATAATATATCTAATTTAAAATAGGTTATTTAAAAATAGTTTATTTGGTTTAAATGAGGTTAAAAACAGGGCTGTCTGGGGAGAAGAGCACAAACCTTTTTAGACCTCCTTTCAAGAACAAAGTAGGGCCCTATGTAGCTTTAACTAGATTCAAGTATTGGCACACTGATGCTTGGAGTTGAGAAAGTATCCAGATATGAAAGAAAACATCTGTTAAAGTTGAGTATTGGATGTAACTGAATATTTTCCAGAAACATCTGTTTTTACTATAAGAGAAATCAGCTATGACTTAAACATTCTGCAGCTAGATCAGTGGTTGCTGGAGGTGGGGGAAGGATTACAAAGGAGCACGAAGAAAACTTTTTAGAATGATGGACATTTTCACTATCTTGACTGTGCTGATAGTTTCATAGATGTGTATACATAAGTCAAAATTCATCAAAATGTACACTTTTGATGTATGTGTACCTTATTGTCTTATGAAATGTATAAAACATATGAATTGTGTCATATATCATGTTTTAATAAAACAGTTTTTAAAAATAACTTCTGCAGCCTATGGTGTAGCTAGTATTGAATTGGCCAACTACTTCTTCATCATTCAAAGTCCAAATCTCCCAGGCTTCAGTCATGACTCACACAAACTTTGCCATAGGTTCCGATGCCTATCAGCATTTACAGTGATAGCAGACAGAGGGCTATCTCTGATAGGGGAAGGGAATTACTACGGTACTGATTAAGTCAGCAAAAAGTTTATTAAAGCAACTTTGCAAAGAGTCATAGCTCAACCTGTGAACTTTATTCCTACATATACATAGTTTTGACAAAAATGTATCCAAAATGACACTACACTAAGCAGCTTTGAACATGCTCTTTTCTTATTTTAAATTAGTTCCCTAGGATAAGTTTCTAAAGCAAGGTTACTGGAACAAAGGGAATAAGAATTTTTATGATTCTTAGTTTGTTTTGCTAAATTATTCTAGAAAAAGATATAACAAATTTACATTACCTCTAGCAAGATACAAAGGTGCTTGTGTTTCCTTTCTTCCCAAAACCCTTCCAGGAATGGGTTTTTATAATTTTTATTTATTTGTATGAAAACTATAAAATTGAATGATATGTTTCGAAACTAATTAAAATTTAGATGTGTGTATCATCAGTTAGCTATTGCTGTATGACAAACCATCCCAAAACTTCGTGACTTAAGCAACAACCACTTACTGGTTCTCACAAGTCTGTAAGTTCTCACGACTGTTCTGCTGACCTGTGAGGGCTCCAGCTAATCTTGGCTGGGCTTGCTCATGTGCTAGTGATGAGATGGTGGGTTCACTGGGGGCTCGCTGTTCTAGGAGGGCCATCTGTCACAAGTGGGCTCTTCTTCATATGACCTCTCAGCCTCCAACAAGCTAGCCTAGGTTTGTCATCATGGCATGTCAGGATTCCAGGAGAATAAGGGCCACTTGACACCTAGACTTAGGTCTGGCACTTGTTCACCTTTGCCATATTCTATTGGCAAACAAAACAAAACCAAGTAAAACAAAAAACAAACAAACAAAAACCCCAACCAACTACTTTACATTTAAGGGCTGGGGAAAAATAAATTCTGTCTCTTGATAGAGATAACTAAGTAATATTACAAAGGCTGTAGGTACAAGGAAGGGTGGAAAATTGGGATCATTTTGGCAACTGTTGTACCAGAACATTGAAATGAATGTCCTTCAAGTTGTTATCTTTTCAAGCTCTATACCCGTTCCAACAATGTAACCACTAATTTAAAAAATTAATTAGAGCATTTCCTTGAATATCCTTCTAAGGGGGGTGTTATAAGCCAATGAAGACATCTGTTTTTTGTAGTCATCCATTTTATCCAACTTTCTTGAGTTCAGATAACTTTTGATGATTTCTAAATATCAAATTCATGATCAAAATAATTTTGAAACTGGCCTCCATCAAGGCTATTTACAGGAATGTAACCCAGACTTTGAAACCAATCCAAGAGATGCATTCTAAAATGTTTTAAACAAAGGCAGCATCTCTGGAATTAATGGAGAGCATGATAAACCTGATTACTTTGAAGTGATTGACCATTTTATGTGTACTTTTTCTGGAATATGAATAAAATTGCTTTAAAATAGGTTGTATAAATAAATACCTATTGACTATAGATAAAATTTTGGGTCCAGTATATCTTAATTGAATTTCAAATGAATTTTTCTCCTAAAGGAGCTTAGTGTTGACCCTTACTTATGGTACAAATTGTGGAAAACTTACTGGATTTTTTCTCCATGTTGGTATTTAGATACTGCTTTTGGAAAAAGTGAACATGTTGGTGCTCATATCATCTCAGTTCAGTGTTGCTATCATAAGGACTTCTAGAACCTTTTATCTTAGACACTAAGCATTGTCTCCTAAAGACTGTTGACTTGGATTGTCCATCGGGGACAGTTATTAAAGATATATGTACCATATTGTTAGTCAAGATTTAGTAGTGAATTTTGTATTAGAATTTCCATCATTTGGCCATATATGTTTGGGTCTAAATCTCCCCAAAGTTGACATTAATGAGAAACTCAGATGACATAGACTCTGAATACATTCACTTTTAACGGGGGTGGGGGGACCTCTTTTATTTATTTATTTATTTATTTATTTATTTATTTATTTATTTATTGGCAAGTGGTACTTCAAGTCAGAAAGTAGGAGCAGAAATCCCTACCCAGTATTAGTGATCTTATTCACCTTAGGACAACTTAAAAGAGTTTGTTAATATGAAATGCCATAAAAAAACTCATCTTTTGGGGTTTTTCTAGTCCAGAAGTAGGGGACAAAGTCACTTTGTAACTTTTAGGAGAGATTGCCTTGTTTTCACTTGAATTTAGAGTTCAATTTAGTTAAAGTCAATAGATTAGAAGAGTAAGAATAGATGTGTCCATGTAAGGCTTAGAAATCAGCCTGAATGAGGGTGCTAAATCAGGTGCACAGGTTAGAAATATCAGTTGAATGCATGTTCACGAATGTGCTACTTTTATTTTACCCTTGCCCTGTTTCTGTGCCACCCCCAGAAGGTTTTTTATGGGACTTTACGTTTGAGATTGGAGATTTGGAATCTTGGGGTCTCAATGTATGGGCAGCTTGTTGAATTTTCCTGAATCCATCTGAGTTTCCCCATCAGTAAAACAGGCATCAAAATACCTACTCCCAAGTTCCTTCATGAATCAAATGATTTAGCTTATGTTTACTGAAAAATTCTTGTGTGCCAAGTTCCATTCTGAGAATTTCAGATGTACTCGCTCATTTCATCCTCCCTGAAACCTTACTATTTCTATTTTACGGTTAAGGAAACCAAGACATAGTTTGGGAAATTTTGAAACACATTAAACAAATGTAAGCCATTGCCTTAATTCTCTCTCAATTAGACTTAATTCCAGAAAATGCTAGCACCATTCGAAATCCAAATCTGTGTTTTTCTCCATTCTATGAAAACGTTCTCTTTTGCCCTCCAAGGTTTCCTGAGGATACGATGACGGTAACAGTGGTGTATGATAACTCTGAGGCAACAGAGCTCTGTGCAGCTCAGCACCTCTACCTCAAGCCCATAGCAAAATTGATGATCAGCGTACTGCTCCCTGAGAGTACAGAACCTATGAGGCCTTTCTCAAACTGGGAAGTTCTTGACCAGCTGAAGAGCCTGATTTGCCCTGATCAGTTCACCACCGTTCGGCTTTCCAAGAGTACCAAGGACTTTATTCGATTTGAGGGGGAGGCTGAAACACGAAGTCTGATTCAGATCCTGAAGGCAAAGTTACATGGGAAGATCATCAAGCTAAATGGTTTGAAAACAGACTTAAAAGTAGTGGCTACAGATGCCCAGGGAGAGTGGGAGCACTTCCCCAAGGAACAGGAGACCCCATCGAGCGATGGGGCTGATGAGCATGACCATGACAAGAGCCCGGATTCCATATATTTTGAAGGCTTGCCCTGCAAGTGGTTTGCACCTAAAGGTTCCAGTGGGGAGAAGCCATGTGAGGAAATTCTTCGGGTAGTCTTTGAAAGTTTTGGGAAGATCAAGAATGTGGATATCCCTATGCTTGACCCCTACAGAGAGGTGATGACTGGGGGGAGTTTTGGGGGTTTTAACTTTGGCTTGCAGACATTTGAGGCTTTTATACAATACCAAGAGTCAACTGACTTCACAAAAGCCATGGAGTCCCTTCGAGGGATGAAGCTGATGCTTAAAGGGGATGATGGGAAAGCTCTGGCATGTAACATTAAGGTAAGAAGTAGCCAGAGTTTCTTTTATGTCCCATTGTTCAGATGGTCCTAAATAAAAGCTAGAAGGAAGCATCTAGAATAAATTTCTGTAGACCCCACTGGGCTCTGATCAATAAATAGCTAATGTAACGATTTGTGTTGTCCTTAACAAATGGATGTTTAGGAAGAAAAATAATCCTGACTTGAACATTCTTCTGCTACCAGGCATGCTGCCAGCTATGGTTTTAAGGTGATGATTGCTATAATGTGGGGCTCTGCCCTACCTTCTTGAGGGTATTAAAGGATGCTTCATGGCCCTTAAGAAAGTATCTTGGCCTCTTATTCTACTCGACAAGTTGCTGAGAGAAAAGAATACATGCAGTTTGAAATCAGAAGAATAGTTTATTCCCTTGTTATTATTGGGATCACAATTTATATTTTCAGGATGTCTGTCAGGTAAATCGCTAAAGCATAATCTCAATAAACTAGATCCTTTCCTTTCAAAATCACAGTCATGTTACCTAAACGATGTCGAAATACTGTCATTTCCTTCTTGAAGTCTCAATTCAGCAGAGGAAAAGATACTGCGATACCTCCTTTTTCTCTAAATCGGTCTTTATCATGAATTTAGACTTTCAGCTTAAGTAGCTTCCTACGTAGTAAGTGTGATTAAAAAATATGGTGAATGTTTAAATTAAAAAAAAATTTACTACAGTAAAAGACCCATTGCCATTAATCCCCCTCAAAAATACTCCCCCTCGCTTCAAGCACACTCATCCATCATTCCTGCCACTTTCTGAAGCAGGTCTGGAAGTCCTCTTTCATGAATGTCTTTAGCTGCGCTGTCGTGGCTGCCTTGATGTCCTAAATTGATTCAGGTCACACATGGCCTCTGGTGCAGCAATTTCTGTCAAATAAAAACATGATGGTGTGTCCTCATCCACCTTATTCCCCGGATCTGGCACCGTGTGACTTCTGGCTTCTCCCAAAAGTCACAATGACCATGAAAGGTAAACATTTTGAATCAATTCAGGACATGGAGGCAGCCACAACAGCACAACTAAAGACACTCACAAAAGAGGACTTCCAGACCTGCTTCAGAAAGTGGCAGGAATGATGGGGTGAGTGTGTTTGAAGTGAGGGGCAATATTTTGAGGGGGATTAATGGCAATGTGTCTTTTACTGTAATAAACTTTTAAAATTTAAACATTCACATTTTTAAAATCATACCTTGTATGAGTGTGTGTATGTGTATGTTATGTGAGAAGCTACTTATGTTAAAATGTACATTTTAAAATTCTAAGCTAATGAGTCTGACAAAAGATACAGAAAATACTATAATGATAACCCATATGCCACTGCCCAGCTTGTGCCCCTAAGAGCCTGTGGCCATAATGGCATTGTGATGTCACCTATGATTGTAAAGTGAGCTCCTCAAAGTGCCAAAGAAAATTCTGGAGCCCACAGTACTGTTGGGAAGGTTACTGAGAAGCAGTGGTACAGTATGTGTACTAGGATACAGAGAGAACATTTTAGTTTTGGATTGCCATGTCCACATTAATTTTATCTCTTTGAGCTGGGATACACCCAGCCAGCTGGCACACTTTTCTAATGAAACTTTGAATTGTTTGGGGGCAGGTCATGTTTGATACAACCAAACACTTCAGTGAAGGCGCTATAAGGAGGAGAAATCAAGAAAGGCTAAAATTACAAGAGCTGGAAGAAGAAAGGAAAAAAGAAAAGAGAGAAGAGGAAGAAGCTGAAAAGTAAGGAGCACAACTTTAACAACGAGATTTTTTACTTTTGGTTTGTGGATTTATCCCTTAGGGTGAATGGCTAGACCTGATAGCTAACATGGCGGTGGGGATGGGGCAGGAATTGGTCCAGATTGGAGAACTTTATCAGAGCTTGCCATCTTTAAACTGTGCTTTTACAAAACCAAAATGACAAAAGAGTTGAAAACAAGAGATTTCAAAAGAAAGTATCCTTGTCAGGGAAAACAAGTAATGAGCAATAGTGGGACTAGCCAGATTAAGTTGTCTGGGATGAAATGACTTAAAAACAGAAAGGACCAGGAACTTTTATAGTGAAAATTCTAGCCTACTAAATTAAAAGCTTTTTACCAATTTACCTAAAATTTACTAAGTTTTACCTCACCTGACAATTTAAAATATAAAAAATCTTTTTAGTTGTAGAAAAGGTTTTTTTCTTTTTTTCCATGGAATGGTCAATATTCAAACTAACCCACAGGTAAATAGGCATAGATTTGTTGGGACTATTTTTTTTCATTGGCCAAAGTTCTTTTTGAGAATTTAAGGAGTGTCCATGTTTATTTCTTTGAGCTTACATGTTTCCCAATTTAGGAGCTTGAGACTAGGAAGAACTATTGGATTGTCAGAGGTGTACAAATGGACCAGAACTATAGGGCTCTGAAAACCAGTTTTACCTCCTGGCCCCTCCCCTACCAATCTTTCATGTAAATCAGCGGTATCCAATCTTTTGGCTTCCCTGAGCTACACTGGAAGAAGAACTGTCTTGGGCCACACATGAAGTACACTAACACTAATGATAGCCTATGAGCTAAAAAAAAAAAGAAGGTGCAAGAAAGTTTACGATTTTGTGTTGGGCCTCATTCACAGCTGTACTGGGCCACATGTGGCCCACGAGCTGCAGGTTGGACAAGCTTGATGTAAATTGTAGCCATTCAAATAGGGAGATAAAGAGAACCCTTCCTGTGCCTCTCACTTTTTGGGCTGGTGATAGGAGTTACTTGGGATGACATCTATGAAACTTGGCCGGAAGTTGAGCCCAATCAATGTAACTATTTCCCCTAAATTTCTAGACTGAACACACGGTTTAGATAATCCTTCAGCTTTTGACTAAGTCCTCACTCAGGTAATTGTCCTTTTCCACACTTCCTCATGTTTTTATAAGGGCCTAACCAAAACAGTTTACATTTTAAAAAACACAGTGGTTAAAAAAAAGCCCATATTCTTCTAAGCCAGTATGTTTTTATGATAGTGTACTGGATTAAGTAACATGTACCAAAGACCAGTATTCACCCTGAGGATTTTCTAGTGCCTTGACTTCCCTTTATTTGCCTATGTGAAACCAGCTCATGGAGGGTGTTGATCTCATGGTGAAAGCTGGTCCGGTAGTCCCTGTTTGTAGTTTGAGAAAGTCGGGGCTAGAGGACGCTCCTTTGAACTCTAGTCATTTTTTATACTCTCTGTATAAGGTCTCCTGTACATGCTTCCGACTGACCAACTCAATTATGTGTCTTTGCTCTGTGATGGATGCATCACAAGGTCTTTTAACATCAGTTGTCTCTGTCAGGCCCTGGGGTTATCAGTGAGAGATTCCTGGAAACCTAAATGATCTGTCCATATCGTACCCCATTCCCCCTTGACCCCACCCCCACCCAGCAGTGGGGAAGGAGTAGGGAAGAGAACAAATGCCTAATAAATACCTTCTGAAAGGTTCACCTTTAATCATTGTCCAGAAAAAGAAAAGAGGAGGAGAGGAAAGCCCAGTACAAGAGAAAGAAGGCCAGGGTCAGGAGGCGAGCCCTGAAGGTAAGGGACAGACACCTGCGAAGGAGGCGGGACAGAACCAAGGCTGAGGCACCTCAGGAGTCTGTCTCTTCGGAGCCGTGGGAGGAGAGAAAGTTCCTGCTGGCTCAGAGGCGAGTGGAGGCCTTTCGGTTGCTACAGGTGCTCCTGAGGAATATTGCAGTAAGGCTCTTTGTCATTCTTTCATTCTTCAGTTTGGGGAGGTACTGACCTTTCTGAGACATAACCCTTCCATTTAAATAGTCGTCTATTTAAAATCAACTCCATGGAAGACATATGGCACTCGTTGGGGTTTATTTTTAATAGGTTGATCTCTAATAACCCCAACTATAGGTTCACAAAAGTGGCACCCAAATTCTCTCAAGGAGTTTTGTCTCCCTCTTGCCATCTGGCATATACACTTTTATTGCTGAACTTTAGGATGGTTTTACCCAGGGCTATTTAGCTAGTGTATCTACTTTTCTAAGTTCCTAACGGACATAACAGACAATGCCAGGGGGAGAAATAAATGGTGTGGGTGTTAGATATTAACTAACTTTACTTGTTCATTTATCTGCAACAGGCAGGAATTAGGAGGGAGAGCCTTAAACAGAGACCTTTGTATAGCAAGCTAATGGTAGTCTAGTCTTAAAGTATTTGCTAAGGAATTTCTCACATCACAGAGCAATTGTTTTATTTTAAAAGTTCCGGATTTGAAAGCTTTCCCCCCACTTATTGACCTCCTAAAGATAACCAGACTCAGTAGATGTCCCAGAGTAAAGGCCAGAAAGGCTCCCAAACTGTTCATTTAAAAATCCTTATTCCGTGTTTTCTAATACTATATATAGAGTAAATAGCATTAGTATTAGATAGAATTGATTTAATGTTTGCTGGTAGTCTCAGTCTTTTTCTCATTAGTGTGGACAAACACATAGTGAAATCAGAATCAGAAAAATCACATTTCCATTTATAATAAGGCTAGCTGGATCTTTTTTAGTTGACCTTAGCGACCACCAAGGGTGATTCCTTTTAAATAATTTATCTCTTTAAACATGTATGATGCCTAATTCTTGGCCCCATTGATACCTTATACTGATTATACAGTCCCGCGTTTTAATCCCAGGTAATGGGTAAGCACTGTCCCTTGATTTGTGCCAGTAGTCAGTGGAAGTACAGTACAAACTCTCCCAGCAGGGTTGGACTGTAGGCAGCAACTTTCACCTGCCCTGCATTATGCAAAGCAGATAGAACCATTGTCATAGCCACATTTTCTACTTGCTGTGTTGCTTTGGACTGAGGGTGGGCAGAGACGCTCTCATCTGTAATCTATAGGAAGAAGTTGGGATAAAACAACAGAAAGGGAAGTTCCCTGGTGGTGTAGTGGCTAAGGCTTCGGCGCTGTCAACACTGTGGCCTGGGTTCAATTCCCAGCCAGGGAACTACCCACATAAAAAACAAACAAACAAACAAACAAACAAAAAACCCCAGAAAGATGGGTTATCTTTTAAACCAGTTGACTCCTTTGCAGACACACATTTCACCCACCAGTCTTTTCTTGTTCTAGGATTTTCTGGGAGGGCTATAAAGCATTTCTTATTCCTCTTCACATCCCTAGTTTGTGAACAAATGAAAAAAGGGTCATGTGCTTTGAAGGTATATAAATCGTGGGGCCTTCTAACATAAGGATGGGCACAGAACTGGTACAAGCAGGGCTGAGCATTTAATTTCATGCCTTCTGTTTCCTCAGTGCAATGTTGTTCCTAATTTAGATCTATCCTAGGTATTATTAGAAACCTCCTCATAACAATGTCCCAATTTCTTTGAAATTTTTAATCTGTTTAGTTTTTCATGTGAGATTTTTCACCTTTTTTCTTTGAAGGCATCTACACAGTTTAAACCACAAGAAGTAGATGCTGCAGGCCCTGAAGCTAATCATGGTCTGGAGAACACATTGGAAACTCTGAAGAAAAAAGAGTTAAATACTCAGGATCTTCAGAATCAGGAGGAAATGCCAAAATGTCAGGTTATCGATTCAGACAATAAACAAAAACAAAAAGTGAAGAAAGGAACTAGGCCTCATTCACATAAATCTCCCCACCAGCATCAGAAAAAACAAAAAACATATTCAGATAGAAAAGAGAAAACTGGAAAATTATTAACTGGTGGATACAGTCAGAGTTTTGTTTCCCACCAAGATTTCTTACAAGTTACATTAATTCAAGGTCAGCTTCATAAGGAAGAAGACTATCTCAGTTCTGATAAATCCTATTCTTCAAGATTATCTGAGAGAGACCATGGCAAGAAACAAAAGATCTATGAAACGGATGAATTTATTGACTACCTATTAAACCATTACTACTATGAGACTCCCAAATATGCCTCTGTCTGCCCAGAACCAAGTCACACAACGAGCACATGTCAGTGGGAGAGGTCTGTGCATGCCAAAGGAAATGGATTTCAAGTCAATTTGAGAAAGTGTAAGTGTCACTCGACCAGGTTGAGCCAAATGCAAAACTCACAAAAGACAGGGAAAGTGAATTATACCAAAGAATGTACGAAGGAATTTAAAGACCGTTGCAAGGACACAGCCGATGAAGCTGGTGATCATCTGACTTCAATTGATGGAAAGGGCTATCTGTTTGACCAGGCTTACCAGGTCAAAGATTCCAAATCCAGAAGTCTGAGCCAAGTTTCCTCACCCAACAGGTCATCAGACTTAGAACTGCAGTTGACAGATTTCTTAGAGGAAATTAGTAGTGATTCTGAATGCTTTAGTGAAATCCTTAGTGCAAACCAAGATGAGAATGAGAAATCTGTGGCCACATATGAAGGTTCCCCAGAAAAAAAATGTCTTGGTACTGATGAAATCATCACTGGCAATCAAGAAATTAGGTCAAGTCAACAGACCTTGTATTCAAAGTGGAAATCTGATGCTGAAGAGAAATATTCTAAATACCAGGTTAGGAAGCCAGGGAAGAGGTCCGAATATGAACGGAGATGTTTATGGCTTGAGGGTGAAAACAATTCCATGAGAGACAAGAAGAGCAACAGCCAAAAGAGAGAAATACCAGCCCCCAAATATTTGTTTGATAAAAGTTACTACCACAAATCTAGTTCCAGGGACCTATTAGACCACACTGCCAGAAAGAGGAGGAGGTTTAGTGATCATGTATTTGACAAGAAAGTGAACCACAGACCCTTTTACGTGCCAATAACATCATCAAAAAATGCCAACTCTTTCTATTTGAGGAATGTTCCCCAAAGAAGAGAGACTCTGTGGATGTCAGAATATAACCAGGATACAAGATGGTTTAAAAGACATGAGAATGCCACAGATTTCATGCTGACTTCTGGTAGTTATTATACCAGACGTAACAGTCAGGAGCATACTGACTATAGAAGGTACATTTAAGAAACAGCTACACTAGTTTTTTATGTTTTCAAATGTTTTGAAGTTTTTTTGTTTTTTTTGTGTGTTTTTGTTTTTGTTTTGTGTGTTTTTTGTTTGTTTGTTTGTTTTTAGATCAGGAACACCCTTATTCGCAATAAACTATTTGCAAGAAGAATATTTAATACCAAATATAGCTATGTAGTTAGCAATGACAACAGCAAGAGAGTAACATTTAAAAGCTTGAGCAAGGTCAAATGAAAAACCTTGTTTCTTTTGCTAAAGTATAAAGCATAGGTCAAAACACCTGCAGGTGTGTTGGCAAGCTTTGGAAATATAAAAACATCCAGTTTCTGAGGCTTGGTAAAACAATGTGATTGCAAAATTTCTTGATCCAAGGACAGATGTTTCTACAGTTCAACTGCAACTTTAATTTGGTGCAGTGAAGGAGCAAATTAACATGAAGAGGTGTTGAGATAGCCCTCTTTGGCTCCTTAGCTATCATAAGACCATCATTTAGTGTAATTTATCTTCAAAATAGACAACAGTGAATGAATAAGGATCTTTTTACATGTTCTTTGATCTGGTCAGGCAGCATGTACAACAAACTTTCCTAACTTTCATCTGGAAATACCTAAAGATAAGAGAAGAGACAACAGCTAGAACATACATTAATAATACACTTCCTCATGACATTTGAGGGTTTCATAAGCACCCATCGGAAGGAAGTTAATCTTATTAATATGTTCCTAGTACTCAAAAGAGTTTACCTTTTAGAAAACAAAGTATTGGAAGAAGAATCTAAAAGAGGCTCAGATTGTCAAGGCTTAAATGGATAGTGGACCATTAGCAGAGTTTTTTTGAAGAACCCCATGCCATTACAGCCTAGAAAAGCAACAAGAATGAAACGATACAACTGGTGGGGTTTGCAAAAGGAAATATCAAGAGATACTGGGGCATCGATAATGGCATTTGGGAAGAGAGGCCATGACAATATTCTTTTTCAGGTTATGTAATGCTTTCACTCAGGGTTGGGTGACATCAGTTTGTGAAGAGCCACTGACTATCCCCAAACTGACTTTTATTAAACAGTAATAAGTGCCTCCTCAGTCCTCAACAATGCCATAGAGTTAGGAAGAGTTAAAGGCAACACCCATAGTTTTCTAGCTGGGGAAAGTCATATGTATGCAGGATTTGTAAACTCTCGACATAGCAATTTATCTTTTTACCTACTGGTTTGGACTTCTTGAATATGTTTTTAAATTGAGATATTTTATAGATTTATAAAGACTTACATCTTAATGCAGTGCATCTTCTATTGGAAGCTTGGCTGATTCATTCTGCCTTATATTGGATTTAGGATCTCAGGGGCAGCAATTGACCTTTTCCAACAAAGCTATATTTGACTTGGCAACTGAAGACAGTGATGAACAAGAAAAGGTGATTTTAGTTCACAGAAGTAGTGGAAGGCAACAGTTTTCATATATGATTCATTTTCAACAGTCCTAACTTGATAGAAAAGTACCAGCTGGTAAAGCCATAATAGAACGCTGATCAGTGTGGTTATCGAGAATGACAAGGCACGATGTATGCTCATAACCAGCCTCGTGAGCAACCTATTTTCTCAAGAGGCTACAAAATCTTCTAATTTATCTTAAGTGAGAGCCACAAATTTCTCATTGATCTTTTCTAATCACATTTAATAGCGGTATGCTAGTACATGCAAAAGTTCAGACATGAATACAACACAGCAGACAATGTTTGCTATTAATAAGATAACCAAGAAATGATTAGTTGGCTTTCTTGTCTTCAATTCCACTTTGAAGCCAGTGACTGCTGTAAAAACTAGGTTTGGCTTCTCAAATCTGAAAAATCGCTCATGGAATGAGTGCCTTTTCTCCTCTGAGGACTAACAATGACTATTAATGTTCAAAATACTGTTGTCCAGAGCAGCAAACTAACAGTTTGTATTTTGTCAGACAATTTTGGGGAAACTAGGAATTCCCCTCCAATGAGACCCTGTCTCCTTATTTTTTCATGTTTCATGCCATTGAAAAAAAGAACATTATGGGTTTGTAATGAAAACAGCAGCTATGATTGTTTTGGAAAAAAATCTCAATTTGTTCTGTCATTTGATAATTTTTCTTTGTAGAGATGTTAGGCATAAAAACAATTTGCTGCTCAGTTACCAGAAATAAAAAACAAATTGATGAAAACAGCATGTGCGTGCGTGTGTGTGTGTGTGTGTGTGTGTGTGTGTGTGTGTCTAATAGAACCGGTGCTACATCACAGCTATATATTTTTTCTTGTGTTTTTGTTTGTTTGCTAACTAAATAACCATCCTGGGACTTAGAAGAAAGTAAAAATACTGTAGTTTTATGTTCACTTTCTGTACAACCTTGGATTTTTATGTCGTGCAGTAATACATTCTAGATTTGAGTAAACCTCTTTTTTTGCATAGGACTTTAAGGGAACAGAACAATGTATCCTGTACTTTTCACCTGAATGGCTTAGTAAGGAATAACATAGAATTGAAAATATTGTCATCACTTCTGTTAATTAACATTGTTATTTTTTGTTGTACTGTTATTTAAATGGGGCAAAAGTATTTTTTCATATCTTTTTTCTATGTCCTATTAAGCGCCTGAACTTTAAACATTGTCTTTTCAAAGAGGTGTATTCATGTTTTTCTTTGCTGATAGAGCTTAAGAAAGCTCAAACATTGTCAATGTGTTTTTGTTTGAATTTCTCAGGTAGAAAGCCATGTAAACTGATAATTTTGAAAATAAGAACCAAATAAATGAATTCTAATTTGTTGCAAGACTGTTTTAAAAGATTATCTTTTCAATAAGTGCTGATGATTCCACAATGGGAGGGGGTAAGTTTCTACCTGTAGTATGCTGCCTTGCACTAATGTTGCTGATCGTTTTTCTTATGTGTTGTTAGAGAAACGATACATATTTAATTTTCAGATAGATTAAAAATAAAATTGTCATAATAGTCCTGGTTCACTTACCATACTATTGGCTGGAATATTGAACATCTACAGTAACATTTTCTATGAAAATATACACATCACGTTTCAATGTTGTTTTTATGCAACTTTCCCCTTTATGATGCTGGTTTATGGGAATTGACTGTTAAGCGATCATGAAATGAATTTTATTTTCATTTTGGATAAATTGAAATTATATTTGTACTTAATACTTTTCTCCCTTTGGCCAAGGTTTACCATTGCTATAGAAAGGTAGCAGCAAATGGACTCTGTGGAATCTCCTCTTCCCTTCAGTCCTTGGTGGAAGTGTTAGTTATACAGTGTCCCAAAACAAGTGAGGGTGTGAGATGGGGAGTCTAGTCAGAGCAGCTAGAGGCCTCAGCGATCACTCTTGGACCATTCATGAGTTAACTATACGAGGGCTGTCCAGAAACAGCCGTAAATGCCTCTATTTTTCATATTATATGGCTTGATACTTTCCAGACAGCCCTAATATTTTCACATGAAATATACAGAAACTGCCTGTATTACTTGTATAACAAAGGCAGATTGTACCTTAGAGTCCAGTCTGAGCACTTGAGAGCTGAAAGGGTCCTTGTTGGGTTCAAAGAGCTCTTTCTGAAACAGCAAGGGCTGTATGGATGCTTTTTCTGTATTTTGGATTTGCTCGTTTGGCCCTCTGAGGTAAGGTGAATGTGACATTATGTAAGGAAGCCACAGATTTGGAGATCCTGAAGACACTTAGAATATGCTGCTTAGGACCCAGAGATGCTGGTACTGAGAACACTGTCTCTGCAGGGGGTGGATGAAAGCAGGTGGGAAATAAGTTCTCCTAATACCTCCTCCACTGGCCCAAGGTGGTTTGAACAACCCCTCCCCCATCTTCTTGAATGGTGCCTTTTACATAAAATGGCTTTGATATGTAAACTGGATTTGTTAAGATTTTAGATCAAAGTCCTGCTTTATAGTAACATCCATTTATATATAATCAATTCAATGTTGATTTAGTCCTGAATGGGGGAAATCAGACTATTTGGGATTGAAGCTTTAATAGCTCTGGATGTTTTCCCTTTGCATCAGACAAACCTGTTTAACTTTGTAAAAGGAATAGCCTTATCTTCATGTCTAAATGAGATCTCAGGCAGCAAAGGTGGCCCAAGTACTTCTCACTTCCACCCTTTCCCCAAAGTATACTACCATACAAAACAGGTTGTTTGGCACAAGACAGGCAATTCGAATATTTGTTTAATGTAACCTAGTTGGGGAAAAGGGCATATTTAGAAACAAAACCAGGGAATATGGTTTAATAACATAAAACACACAAAGCTGTGAGTCCTCTTTGGTTCAGGGAGTACATCTTGTCAGAAAACTGCCGAAATTAAAATAGTAAACACTAACATCCAGAATGATTAAATACCTGTGGTCATACAACTGACTCTCTCTTCTCTCTCTCTCTCTCTCTCTCTCTCTCTCTCTCTATATATATATATATATATATATATATATATATATATATCTGGTATCCTACTTTTGACATGAAGTGAATTAACTTTGCTTCTCTAAGGATTCCTGAATACTTTCCTGATCAAGTACTTTAAAAACAAAAACAAAACAAACAAACCTGCCTTGGCTCTTGGTAACAATGCCTTTGGTAAAATTACCCTTTAATATCCTTGCTATATATACTCCTCAAAGGCAGAGGTCTGCCTTTGAGTTTAGAAAGTTCTGATTTAAAGAGGCAAAATTTGACAGGTCACAAAAAATCAATTCAATTCACTATTTCTTAACAGGACAAGCTGGTATTTGGTTTGTGGTATGAGGTATCTATGAAGTTTTGGCCCTTGGTTCAGTAAAAAATGAAACTAAGTAAAATGATTAATTCTGGTTCCTTAGATTACGGTTTTAACAGAATAAAACAACTCACCACACTATACCGGGTAAAACCATTTTATTAACTGACCAAAGCACTTCATTTGATTTCGGATTTGAGGTAAAACCATAAACACGGTTCACGAGAAAATACAATGAAAATACTATTCAACTACAATTACAGGAGTTTGAAACCTAATTGTTCATATATTTTTACAAATTCATACAACTGTACAGTCTACTTAAGCTAAGTTTATTAACCAAAAGACCAATATCAAAGACCTAGACACTTTACGACTCTTGCAGTGGCTATAGTTTTGCAAAATCAGAAGAGTAACTATTACCTTACGAACATACTTTACTTCAAAAACCACTTGGCTAGCAATGTGTACTGTTTTCTCATTATTCTCGTGTGTGTGTGTGTGTGTGTGTGTGTGTGTGTGTGTGTGTGTGTAGGGTCTTAGGAAAGGAAACACCTGCTCTACATGCCCCTCTCATTTCAAATCATTTACAATGACCATTGCCCCACCATGAGCATGGGGACTGCAATGACAGTCCTACAATCTTCTTCATATATTTAGGTTTTTGGGCAGGCCCATTGCTTTATTCCAAAAGCTTTATTTTGAATGTTCAGATTCTGTTTTAATCCTCACTATTGATTACTATGTTAGTCAGGGTGTGTAAGTGTCAAGCACAACTTAATGTATTTCTTCCAACTAAGCCCAATTTTGAAATACATTTTGTTATTGGGCACCTCTGTTTAACCAATACTAAAGCCTTTGGGATACTGCCGATTTGCTTTAGAGGTAGATAATACAGAACTCATGCAGCTAAGTCAATGGAGAAATAAGGGATCTGCTGTCTTTAGATAATATTATGATTAAAAGTTGATCCTTTGTTCTTGGTGCTTGAAGGACTTTGCACATTTTACATTTTTACCTGTTTTGGGGAAATAACCAAGTCTTACCTGTTGCTCAGAAAAAACAAATTTAAATTCAGCCTGTACAAACTACAGGTAGAAGAAAAACATTACTAACATCTGTATTACAGCACTGCGGTTCACTTTCGGGATTTGTGACACACAAACATATCATGCATTCTAAGACAGAAGTTAATTTTATCAGTGTCACGAGTGATGTTAATTTAAAAAATTTACAACAAGTTCAAAACTTTTCTAAATATTGAAATCACCACATTTTAAAGACAGACTGGAATGTTACAAATGATTCTGCAAAATACAAAAATAGATATGCTTCCACTGAATGCTTTAATCATTTTTGCGAGCATTCTCATCTTTTGGTTCTTCCTCATCTGAGTACACGGTGGGCTCTTCCCCCTCCTTCAGCAGTTTGCCCACATGATGATACTTGACTGGAGGTAGAGAGGAAAGCATAAATGGTCATTCTCATGCTTGATGGGAAATCACTATTCTATTTCATGTCAAAGCATTTGAGACCTATACTCTATACAGTAATATGTTGGGCTGCTTAGAGTTTTCTTCAGAAGAGAGAAATATAAAACATATAGTAATGTTTGACAATGAGTGTCCAAAATGAGTTCTTTGGAGTGTTTAGAAGAGCAAGGACCCACTATGAGTTAGTTAGTCGGGCTGGAAAATGTGCAGGATTTGAGGAGGGAGGAATTTCCAGAAAATGAAAACATCACCTACGAGAGCATACAGGTAAGAGTGAACTTATCTGGGGAACAATAAAGAGACCAAGTTGGCAGGAATGGAATAAGAGTAAGGTTGGCTAAGCAGTGTGGGGAAATGTTATGAAATATGTGGAAACCCTGCCTGAGGGGTTTGGACTTATCCTATAGGTGGCAAAGGGCACTGAAGGTTTATGACAAAGGAATGACAAGGTAAAACAGTGCTTTGGTAACAATGGCATCACTATGGTATTGAGGGCAGATTACAGTAAGGAGAGAGAAGAACAAGAGCCAGGAGTAGGAGATTGTCTGGGGGAGTGGAAAGGGAAGAATATGAGATAATTTGAAAAACTGAAAACATGAGTTAATGAGGTAAAAACTGGAGATTCCATGGACTGAATGGGGAACCTTTGAGAAAGTTCAGTTGAATTGTGGTACTAGAAAACATATTGTAGGGAATAAGGAGATACAGAGAGAAAATGAAGCAGTGGTTAGGAACAACCAATTACTAGGGAGGTGGTGGTTTGACATTGCAAGGGAAGGAAAGAGAATATTCTAGTGGATGGAGAGGGTAGCAGATGAATTTTTTCTCCAAAATGAGGAAAAAGTTGTATGTAGTTAAAGGAAGTGGGAGAGGAGGCAGGAGAGCACTGGAGATGTTGGGAAAACAGATTTAAGAGGATAAACCAGAGTGTAAAACACTTGGAAAGGACTGGAGCCAGCAAACCACCATCATAATGGTTGCATCACTGTCACCAAACTAATGCAGGGTTAATCATCTCAGTGTCAGAGGCCAAGAGGACAGAGCCTCTTCTTTGCCAATATGGGTGGGAATTAGAGGAGTATCTAACCTGTCTAACCAGGTAATTAGAGCTGCTTTTGTGTGAAATAATCAGGAGGAACAATTAGAACTTCCCTATCTGAACATATTATAAAGGTCCCTAAAGGTGCTGGGGACTGTGCAAGACAAAAGCTGAGTGGTACCTGAGAAACCTGCCTTAAGGGAAATCCATACCTGCCTTGCGTGTAGCTGAAGTTTCACAACAGAAATTTGGGGCTAGCCTGAGTTTAAGTGGGGAAAACCTACACTTTTATTCCATTGATGAAAACAAGCCCTAGAAAATAAAGCTTTGTAAGTTACAAATTATAACTCATTGGTTCCATACAGAAGAATCTATTGTTACAAAGGCATCTTGAGGATGCAAAAAATGAGGGACTACGTTAGACAGCTGAATTATGTTTCTAAGTAAAAAAAAAAACTTGCCTCTAGACTTGCTAGGGATCCAAACTCTAAAGGTGGAGCCATATCTGCCTAATTATTAACCCAGAACTCTCTGAAGCAAGCATTAATTTCAAAGAAAATAATTGGACTTAGCCAAAAAAAGTCAGTAATATTTAACTGATTATAGGGAACAGCAAATAGAAAACCACATTTTAAATGAAAAATCTTCCTCAAAGAAATGATCACAGTCTTTATATACTGTTTCAAAGCCAAGAAAGGTGATCATTCAAATTCTAAGCAATGAAATATTGCTAAAGGGATAATCAAACACTTAGGTCTGACAAAAGCCTATTCCTCAGTGCTCCAAATATGGACTTAACCTCCATCTTTACTTACCCCCCAAAACCTCAGCCCATAGCAGAAGCCAGGGAAACAAGTATCTCCTTCTTTCTCTTTTTAAAAATGCAGACACCATTGTTGCTGGGCAGATTATAAGCATCATTTGTAGATGAGGCTATAGTTAGGCTCAATTAAATTCAAAGAGAAGCTGTTTTGTAGCATACAAGTCTCCCATTCTTCACCAGAGATGTGGGCTACTTTTAAATAGCCAAGTTCTACAAGTGAGGACTTATGAAAACCCTTTTCTGTAGTTAAGATGGCCACTTTCCTTCCCTCTGACACCAAGCACCAAATCCTAGCGTGGAATCTATGCAAACCTCAAAAATCTGAGTTTTCATCGAGAACAAGCTAAAAATTGGTATGTAATCACAGCAAGTGACTCAGCACTGTTGCAATTACTTCAAGCCATGAACATGATCTGACCAAGATTCAGGAGCCTATCAAAGTGCTCCCAAGTTTCAGGCTATTTAGTGAATCCCATTACTGGTCAAAATTTGATCCAAGCACAATTTTAAAAATGCTTACAAGTGAACTGAGAGTCCCAGTCACTTAGAGTCTCCTGCTGGGCAGGAGTGAGGTCAGAAAGGTCATCATACTCATCCTTCAGCGCTTCCTTATCCAGGCAAAATGTGGCGAGGCCCCTGGATGCATCTCTTCCTGCAAAGACCCCGTACGGCCCCTCTTTAAAGACAAAACAAAACCAAAAACCAATTCTTTATTAGACAGTCAAGTTCTCTGTCGTTCATACACAGAAAATGGCTTTCTTACCCATAAACAGAGAAAGTCCTCTTTTGTAATATCCAATTCCATTTGGAAACCATAAATGATGTTGATACTTTAATCATTATGTAGTGGATAGTAAAAGACCTGCTGTTACTAAACTTTTAAATAGCTGAAAACTAAATA
Organism: Lyroderma lyra; assembly: GCA_004026885.1. NCBI lineage: Eukaryota > Metazoa > Chordata > Mammalia > Chiroptera > Megadermatidae > Lyroderma > Lyroderma lyra. The sequence continues at coordinate 94,444 of PVJL010001240.1, read as the reverse complement.
AAAATGTTATACATTATCATCCATTTTCTATGATTTTAAAATAGCCAATAAAAAGCCATAAATGATTATCAGACCAATCCAAGATAATAATGAGTCCACTGGTCAAAATTCGGCTTTAGTACATTGAACCGAAAGCCTGGCTCTATTCTGGGCCCTTGGGCTACATCAGTGAAAGTTATGGATTCTTAGGATAATAAACACTAAGGTGTTAGCAAATGAGAACATTTCCTTATAAGTGTATTGTGACATGTTTTAATGAATCAAAAGTATCATATAGAGATCTTTGGTTGTGAGACTGCATTCAACATTAACATGTGGCATCTGCAGAAATCATTTTACAAGAGTATCAGCAATCTGTCCACATGTTACATAATCTTCACTGTCAATGAAGCGATAGCACAGAGATCAGCTGTCACTCTGTTTTGGTGGGCTTGAAAAGAAGACTGAAAATCCTAAAACTTTCATTGGAAATGAAGGCTGAATCAATACCCCAAAATAATTCTGTAAGACATTAGAATGCTATTATATATAATATTATACTAAACTTTTATCTAAGACAGCAGTGATTTATTCTGTAGCTGCTTAAAATCAATGTTTAGGCTTATTTAAATATTACACAAATAAATGAAAAGAATCCAGCGTACTTTAAACAATGTATCTCCCCAAAGGTTGACTGAGTAGCAACCCTGACATTAGTAGCCTCTAGTGCTTGAAAATAGGCCACTGCACTGGCTTGGACCTCACCATTTCAGAAATTATGGTCACAGAATACTTAAACAGTCTGAGAGGAGCATTAAAGACTTTCGATAATATGTATTGTTCACCGAATATTCACTAGAATGGATGCTCCGTGGCAGAGATTTGTGGGTTTGTTTGTCTTGTTGTTCACTGCTATAGCCCCACCACCTACAAAAGTGCCATGCATGGAATAATAGGCCCTCGAATGTGTAATTCTTAAGAATCCTTTGTAATATGAAGTATTCTTTTCATGTGATGTCATATATTCATGGTCTCACAGGATGAGAGTACAGGGTAGTGGGCCATCCTAATCACTTGAAAGGACAACTAAGGCCCACAGAGAATAATGCTTTGCATTGGGTCACACAGCTGGTCAGTGATCCAACCAGGCCAAGAACCCAGGCTGCCTGACTCCCAGTTTTGTGCTCTGTGCACAGGTATACACTCCTCTCAATGACTTTGCAAACTACAGTCATGATGATGCCGCATGTGTGTGTTTTTGACAACCTCATGGTGTAGACTCAGTAATAACAGGTGCTTACATGATTATGTTTATTGATAATGCCTCTAGGTGTGCCACTATAAGTGATAAATAATACCGGTGTGGTTTTCAAATTATTTTGACAGTTACATGTCTGCAGAAAGTAGGTCTTCTCAGGGTCCACAAGGAGAAACGGCTAAGTGGGCAAGTTCCTTAGGCATTTTAACACACCTGATTTTGATTAGTTGGACTGGGACAGTAGGACAAAGCGGGAGTGCGGATGGCCAGACTGCTGCCTTTTATACTCTTCCCTCTCTCCAGAGCAGCGGGGGAGAGGGCACTGTCAATGTGCCCTAAGCTCCCTGATTTTAGATGAGTTCACACTGGAGGAGCTAAAATCTCTTCCTCCTCCTCTGCAAACACTCTATAAAGCAGGATTGTTCAAATCTGCCTGCAAATGGCCTGGGGAAGCGTGTTAAAAATGCAGATTCCAGGTGATCTTCCCAGCGCCTCTTCCGTTGCTATAGTGATTAGGTGGGAATCTGGATTTTTTCCTCTTTCGCATCAGGTGATCTGATCCAAGCAGGCTTAGAAAGCCTGCCTCCTCCAACAGCTAGGCAATCATCCATCCACCCCTCACTTCCCTTCTGGTTGGCTTCTCCTAAATCCCCACACCCAGCCGCCTTCGGAGCCCTACCCCTTTTGTTTCTCAGGACCCTCCCACTTCTCGCTCCCTCCATTTTTATTTTTTTTGGCTTCTAGTCCTTTCTCTCTCCATATAGACTAAAATACTGTATTACCATCTCGCATTGCTACACTCCCATTGTCTACCACATCCGGCCTTTATTCCTCCCTCAACCAGCTCCTTTCCCCCATGGAAGCTCCCCTGCGCACCTTTCAGCTCTGCCCCGTCTGCCACACACAGCACGCGCGCACACACATACCAAGCACATGCCACACACATACCTGACACATGCCACATTCCAAGCGTGCGCACGCACACACACGCCTGACAAGCCACATACACCGACTATGCACACACAACGCACACGCACATTATCCACCCCTACGAATGAAGGGTCTACCTGCTGTGAATCCCATCTCCCCTTCTTTCTCTTACACCCTCACATTCCACCATGGCTACCCCTGGCGTCATCGGCCTTCGCGTCCTCTCCAAGGCTGGACCTCCCCCCGCCCGCCCTCCCCCCATGCCTCCCTCAAGACACCCACATTTCCTTTCTTCAGCCTGACACTACCCCCTCCTTTCCAGAAACCCAAACCTGATCCCTTCGAAACGCCTCTCACACTGCGTTCTGCTTTGCCCCCTGCCCCCCACCTTTTCAGCCTCGCGTTCTCACCCACCCACCCCCGGCTTAAGCGCATCAGCCTCTCCCACCCCCAATCCCGGCGCTGGCGGCGTGGGGCTGGGAATCTGCGTCCCCCACTGGCCCCCAGCCCGCCGGGGGAGCCGCCCTGCCACCACCACCCGGCTCTCCGCCTGCCCGCTCTCACTGGCTTGTCGCCATTCTTCCCCACGGGGGCGCCCCGCTCCCCCCTCGCCCCTCGTGGATCCTGCCCCGGGCCGGGGCCCCTTCCTTTGTCTCCGCGCCCCCAGGGCGAGCCGCCTTACCCGGCCCGTAGAACTTGCGGCCTTTGGTCACGTCAAACACCTTGCCGTTGATAGCCATGAGTATGCGCGGGTCCTGGACGCCGTCGAAGCGCCTCAGCTCGGCAGGGGTGAAGTCGCGCCGCTTAAGGCGGGGCAGCGGGGGCGGCTCGTCGTCGTCGCTGTCGCCGCTGGCCGCAGGCTGGTCCCCGCGCACGATCTTATAGAGCAGGAAGATGCAGAGGCCGAGCAGGAGCAGATTGAGCGGCGACGTGAAAATCTCGTTCAGCAGCCCGCCCTCCAGCTCGTTCGGGTCGGCGCCCGTCGCCACCACATCCTCGGCAGCCATGATCGCTGGAGCAAAGGTTGGACCAGGCTGGCGAAGGCTCAGGAACTCGCTGCTTTTTCCTCCCTCTCCGCGAGCTAGTGGCGCGCCAGGCTCGGCGGACAAGGACTAGTCGGGGAGGAGGCGGGGCCAGGCGGAGCAGAGGCGGGCCCAAGTGGGTGGAGCCTTCAGCCTCGCCTCTCCTAAAGCCGCGGAAGCGCGGCCGGACTGAGTCTGGCTCCGCCCAGCTCAGGCCCCGCCCACCTTCCTGTGGATCGTAGCTCCCCTCCCCCAGCTGGATCCTGCCTTCCTGCCCGAGATAGAGCCGAGCCCACCCCTGAGTTCCACCTGCGTGGCCCCGACCCCCCCCTTGACGCAATCCTCACGCCATTCGGCTCGCCGCGACGCGGGGCACCGCCCTCCTTCCCACCCGGCTTGCTCCTCGCGCGCAGATCTCCTGGAGAACCTGGGTGCTGCTAGGCTCGGTCTGAGACCCCTCCCGTCACCTGATGCGCACCAAACACCAGCTCCATTTCTCTTGCTGCAGGCTGTTCACTCGCCTCCATTCCGAAGTCTCATCTTTCCCCAGCCATACCCCAGGACCTCGAGGCTTGCATAGAAGGCAGGAAACTCACTCCTCCAGCTCCTTTTTCTACCTTTGAGACCCAGCCTACCCATTTTCACCTTAGGAACCCCATTTGCTCTCCTGACGACCCTTCTCCAATCCTTCCCCCAGATGCTGTGGGGCGGGCGCGCCGGGGTAGCTAAAGTTAGTGCTCAGGCCCCCATCTGACAACTCCAGTATCTGGGAAATGGATAAGATTTTCCGATTTACTCTGGGTTCTTTCTCAGAAAACTAAACCCTTTTGCAATCACTGATTTGTACAGTCCCAACGCATCAGTAAGCAATGTTGTGTTTTATTTTCAGAGTAATGAGCAAAGTTTCTTTGTTTGGTAGTGTTCTGTTTGAAGTCTGTCGATCTACCCTTGGCAGCCACAATAACTGCTGCAGCCCAGACGAAGGCGGGAGTTTGGAAGGATCCTAGGTCTGGTTCCTTCTTTTCCTAGGTATTTCATCCGTCCTTTGATGTGCCAACCGGCTGCACAGGAGCAGGCCTTATGGAGGAAGGGCTGTCTATACCCTTAAGAGTATTAATCAGGCCGCCTTATAATTGTGGCAGGGGGAGGGGAGCCAAAGAAAGGATGAAGGGGGCAATAATTAAAACCAAGCCACGCTCACATCTGCAGTCCAGAGCTGTACTTTTCCATCAGGAATTCTGTTCGCTTGCGCATAATTTACTCCCCCTCCCAACACGCAGGAGACTTGAGAGAATTGGCTTCTTAACCCCAGAATTCTGAAAATTTCTGGCACAAACTGTTTCCATCCCTGCCCCCCACCTCCTCTTCTTAAATTATTTAAAAGTGCATGTGAGCTGAACAGTCTCTAGATCTGCCCACGTATGTTTTCTTCACAGATCTAAATTTAGGATAAGCTGAAATGGCCCTTTCAGATCTTTTGTCAAACTTCTTCAATTAAATCAAGGGGAACCAGACTCAAACTCTGCTGTACTTAGAATCGAATTATCTTTTTAAAAATTGTATCGCCGAGACATTTTTACAAACGAACAAACTTGTGAAAAATATTTTCATTTGCAACCACTATGATAGACAAAGCATTGATATATCTTAAGAGCTCATTTTAATTGATAAGAAAACCGGGAAGACTCTAGTCAATAAATGGACAAAAATAGAAAGAGTACACAGAGGAGGGGATATCAATAGTGAATAAGTATTTGAAAAATGTTCAATCTTGCTAGCAATAAAAAAAATGGAGATATCACTGTCAAGGACCGCTTTCCTCTAGGAAAGATAAAATTTTAAACATGGTATACAATTCCAGCAAGAGAGTGGTGAGATTTTTGTCACACCGTTGCAGGCGAGTAAAAATGGGTATAACTTTTTGTTATCCATAAAAATATTTTCTATCCATTTATCCTATTTCTAGAAGTCCACTCTTTGATCCAGTAAACCCACCTCTATCCTTGGAATCTATCCTAAGGAAACTATTAGAAATGCAAACAAAGATTTCATTACTGAGATGCTCATCAGAGAATAATTTTTAATATGGAAAAACTGCAAAGAGCCTGAATGTTCAACTTTTAAGAAATGGCTAATTGTGAAAACATACAATGGTGTATGATACCGCCATGCAATGATGTGGGAAAATACTTACGTTATAATCTTAAGAGAACAAAATAGAATACAAAACTATATACAGTATGAACTCAGCTATGTAAAAAAAAAAAATGAGTAAACACTAGTCCCAAAGGAAACATGGTAACATGTTAACTGTTGTGATTATTAGTTTCTTCTTTATACTTTACTATATTTTCCACAAATGAGCATATGCTCTTTTAACCTCGGGGGCAGGGGATGGTTTATTACTCCTTTTCTGAAAAAATGTAGAACACTAATGCATGTTTACTATAACAAACTTAATACATAACGTGCATCAAGTGGAAAACAAAACTCATGTCCCTCTCCCAGCTCCCTGAACAATCTTTAAATCAGGCCCACACATCAGCAGTTTGGTTTATATTTCTGTAGACATATGATACACACACACAAGTTTTGTTTTATAAAACTGGGGAATTCTTTAGTTTTATTTTTCAATTACAGTTGACATTCCATGGTAGTTCCAGGTATATAGCATAGTGGTTAGACATTTATATAACTTACAAAGTGGTCCCCTTGGTACATCTAGTATGCACCTGGCACCATACATAGTTATTACGATGTTATTGACTATATTCCCTATGCTGTACTTAAAATAATAAATGATTCATCAGTTGTTTTTTTCTAATAAAGAGAGATACAAAGTAAAACATAAGCACAAGCCATTAGCTTTTACCCAGATAAATAAATGTTCATTTAAGGTAAAAAAATTCAAACTATGGGAAGATAGAAAAGGTAAATTAAAGCCCTTCTCTCCACCCCTGATTCTCCTCAAAAGCAACCTCTATTAAAAGTAGGGGATATGTCAGACAGAGAAAGGCAAATTCTGTGTGATCTCTCTGATATGTGGAATCTTAAAAAAACAAAAACCAAAAACCAAAAAACTGAACTCAAAAGACCAGAGAGTGGAATGATGGTTATTAGGGGCTGGGGGTGGGGGAATTGGGGAGATGTTGTTTATGGGTACAAATTGCACCTAGTAGATAAGTAAGTTCTGGAGCTCTAATACACGGTGCAGTGATTATAGACAACAGAAGTGTATTATAAACATTAAATTTGCTAAGAGACTACATCTGAATTGTTCCCACCACTAGAAGAAATGATAATTATGTGACACTGAAAGAGAGAGGTATTAGTGGACACTACAATGGTGACCATATTGGAATATAAATAGTATATCAAATCAATATGTTGTACACCTTAAGCTCACACAATGTTACATGTCAATGACCTCAATTTTTTAAAAGCAGGGGAAATTTTTATGGAGGGCTCGGGGATTTATAATTTTCATTTCTCACAGTCAGAGTCCTTTCTGTTACAGTTTGTAGTTCCTCGGAGGGGTAATGGATTAGAGGAAATCCACTTCACACAGAGGGTAGAAAATTTGTACAGTTTAAAGCCTCAAGTGATACAGCTTGAAAATATAAATGCTTTAAAATCATATTTTATGTTAAATAAAGTGGGATCTTAGGTAACGTTGTATGTTGAGATTGTTGAAGAAAATCATTCCACCATTCTGGCTCACATCACAATATTGGGCGGAAAGGTCTTGACCATAATGGTAGTTCTCAAGTTCTCTGGAAGTAAGCAAGGTGCTCCTGACTGAAAAATTCTCTCCAGAACATGAAAATTGCGTTATATATATTTTGGGGCTTCAAATCAATTTCTAAAGCCTATGTACTTGACCTGAGGACTACTTATTTCCCAAGATATGTGTTGTCTTTTAATGTTTCCAAACTTCCTGCCTCCTTTAAATTATTTTCAAAGATTTTTAAAGAGAAATAGGACAATAGGCTGATTAACTAGAAAATATTTGGGGAGTAATTCAGCCTCAGTAGTAATCAAATAAATTCAAAGAGACATAATAACAATATAATATTTTTCATCATTTACATTACTGGAGTGTTCTTTTTTGTCTTTTGTTTCTTGAAGCTTTTTAAGAATGGTAATACTTAGTGTTGGGAAGCATGTAACAAGACAAGAACTCTGACACAATGCTGGTGAGAGAGAAATTGCTAGAATGAAAGATTCATTTTGTCCACCAATGCATTTAAGCCTCTAGACCATGTCTGCCATGTAGTAGGTGACCAATAAATATTTGTTGAATTAAAGTACAGAGGGTGCCAAAAAATACACATTTTAAGAAAGGAAAAAACTGTATTAAAATTGTAATATTCAATATATGCCAATAACAAAACATGTCATACAAGTCATGTTTGACTTCTGCAATCACAAGAGGTGCTCAAAGTGGTTACCAGTAACATTCAGACACTTCTGATTATGAACTACTGTTTGAGCAACGTTGACCATAGCATCCACTTGTAGTGCTATGCATGCCGTTTCAATTTCTTCCTGAAGTACCATCAGCGTAGCCAGTTTTCTATGGCACACCACATCATTTAAGGTCCCCCATAGATAGAAGTCAAGGGGTATTAAGTCAGGAGAAAGTGAGGAAAACTCAAACAACATTCTCAAATTTCAAATACCACTTCAAAATGGTTTTGTGCTCTTTGAATGACAGTAGTGCTTCTGCCACTCTCTTTGACTGTCCTGCCTGTCACATGGAGACACTGGCATTCATTTGATTAATGCCATCTTTTGAGTGAATGTCATAGTACACACTGCTACTGTAATTCAATTCAACTTCAAAATGTAATGCATAGATAACATCTCTTAAAATGTGTATATACTTTTTGGCACCCATGGTATATTGTAAGTGGGTATAGACCTTCTAGAAAGTTCTTTTACAGGGAGTTCCCTGATGGTGTAGTGGCTTAAGGCTTCAGTGCTGGCGCTGTCAGTGCTGCGGCCTGGGTTCGATTCCCAGTCGGGGAACTACCCACATACCAAAAATAAATAAATAAATAAATAAAATTAAACACACCTCCTTAAGGCACCCCCTCAGAACTTCTTAAAAAAAAAGTTCTTTTAGAAATATACATCAGGAGCCTCAAATTATTTGTAACCTGTGACCAAGGAATCTAACTTCTAGAAATTTTTCCAAGGGAAGTACTCAGAGATGTGAACAGAGATGTCTATAGAAAAATCACAAAGCATGATACAGTAGCAAAAAACTAGAAACCACCTAAGTGTCCAAAGATACTCCCTATCTTACTCAGAGCAAAAGCCCGAAGTCCTACAAGGTTTTACAGGATTTGAACCAAACCTTGCTACCCTTAACCTTTAGGACTTAGAACCTGTTTCTCACTTCCTTCCCTCATCACTGTACTCTAGCTACAGTGGCCTCCTTGCTGGCGCTGGAACCATCAGGCATATTCCAATTCCCCTGTACCTGTGACTCTTTTTGCCAGAATACTCTTCCCCAGATATTCTCATGTATAATTCCCTCACTACTTTCAAATCTCAAGACACCTTCCCCCGACTCTCTATCCCTTTCCCCAGCTTCACCCCTTCCCTACAACCCCATCATATTTACTGCTTCTTAATATAAAATATTATTTACTCGCTTTTGGGTTATCTCTTCCAACTCGAATATAAGCTACAAGGGAACAGAGATTTTGTCTTTTTCCCTGCACTGCTATATCCCCTGCACTTAGAATAGTGGCTGGCATATAGTACATGCTCAATAAATATTTGTGAACTTGAATTGATTAGAATATGAAAATCCATTATGTTAAATATAGGTCCAGAGAGAAAAAAAATCTGAAGAAACTACACCTTAAAGTTAATAGCAGTTATCTCTGGGTTGTAAGATTTTGGGTAATTTTTGCTTTCTTTTTTATATACAGAAAGCATAATTTGCTTTTATTATTATAAAAAGCAATGAATACAAAGTTCAAACTTTTAAAGGCTAAAAAATAAAACACTAAAGTTGTCAACTATGTCTTGAGTAATGGAAGTACATGGAGTCATGTTTTCAATTTTAGGATAAAACTTGGTAATGAGGTTTTTAAAGACACTTAAGAGCCGTCCATCCACATCCACTTGACCATCCTCGATTGAGCTCCTGCTCCATGCTAGTCTCTTTGGCAGAAGCTAGAGATGCAAAGTCTTGCCTCTCAAGGAAGAAACTCACCATCTAGCAGGAGGAGACAGTCAAAAAGTAATAGATGCTGTGGTCTGCACACGGTCAGAGGGAGGTAGGCCAAGGAAGGATGGAGGAGGGGTGTGATCCAGGAAGGTTTCATACAGGAGGTAACATTTGAGCTGAGTCTTTGAAATGTTCACTAAGTAGAACAAGAAGTGATGAGTTTTCTAGGGAAACCAATGGTTCTCAACTTTTAGTGAGGATCAGAATAATCTGGAGTAGGGAGTATACTTATTAAAATGTCTGTTTCTAGGATCAGCTCCAAAGATTCTGACTCATTAAGTCTAAGGTAAAGCCCATCAGTCTACCTCTTTAGTAGTATCAGTGTTTGAGCATTTATTAAGTACCAGGGATTATGCTCATGGGACAAGTAAGACAGAGAAAGACATATACCATATGATGTTACTCATAGGTGAAATCTATATAAGTCAAACTTGGAAAAAAAGAGAGTAAAATTATAGTTACCAGGGGCTGGGAGGTGGGGTGTATGACAGATATTGTTTAAATGTATGAACTTGGAATGAGTGTGTAAATAAACCCTGAAGATCCAATTCACAGTACAGTGAATAGGGATGACAATACCATATTATAATCAAACAGGCTAAGAGATTAGACCTTAATTATCCTAGCCACTAAAAGGAAATTATTATTATGCTATGTGATAGAGTTGCTAGTTATCATTACAATGGCAATCATGTTACATATATAAATTTATCAAATTAACAGGTATACCTTAAGTTTATGCAATGTTATATGTCAAATATATTTCAATAAAAAATAAGTAAACCGTTTGTATGGAGTAGCACATTTACACTTCGTAAAACACTGTGAGGCAGGTGGTTAGTTTATCCACAGTTCATAGCTGAAGAAACTTAAATGTAGAGAAGTTAAATAGCTTGGCAACTGTCACACAACTAGTAAGTGGCAATGTCGAAACTCAAATGTAGTCAGTGTGGCTCCAATGCTTGGCTGTTCACTATTAAGCTATTGCATCTCCAGTTCCAATAAGGGCACAAGCACTCCAGATGATTCCAATTCAGGTAAGAAACACCAAGATAGAGGAAGCAATCTGAGCAAAGGCAAGGTGGTAACAAACAGCATGCCCCATTGTGGGGAAACTCTTTAATGACTCCCTTTGTTAGTGAAATCAAGTCCAGGATTCTTAACATGGTTTACCACTGTGGTGGCACACTCTGATTCCACCTCCTACTCCCACTTCTGAGACCCAAGCACTCATGTCCCCTGCTCCCCATCTGCTGAAAGTGTTAGTGGGTCAAAGCTTGCAATGAATCTTCCTCCTGAGATTGCACTGGGCCAAAGAGAACTTCCTAGCCCAAAGTAACACTTCCTTCTTAAGGCAGCCTGCAGGCAACAAATGATCAATACAGGGGTATAAAGGCCTGTCCCCATCGTCCCAATTGAGGACAACTCTATGAGGCAAGCCCAGCCTTAGAGCTCCCTGTGGGATTGACTGAGACTGTGTTGTGACTGCACCACAGCTCTACTTCTCTCTTTTTCTCACTCTTCTTCCTTGCCTTACCTTTAGGTGTAGATTCTAAGAGCACCCCCCAATAAAATTCCTATCTACTAACTTCCATTACAGTGGCTGTTTTCCCAGGAAACCCAAACCATTACTCTAAGCTTCCATGATCTGGCCTCAGCCTACTTGTTCAACTTTATGTCTTCCTACTTCTTCCTTACTCCCAACACCCCAACTACCCTGAAGCTAGGAGTGACATGGCCAACATCATAGCTAATGTGTATTTATTGAGTGCTACAAACACTTTACATATATTGCCTCACTTATCTCACAGTGAGTTAGGTTCTATTACCATCTTCTTATAGATGAGGAAACTGATACAAGGAGAGGTTAAGTTACTTGCCCAAAGTTGCACAGTTAGCAAAAGGCAGAGCTGGCATTTAAACCCAGAAGTCTGGCTTCAGAGCCAGGCTTTACATGAGATCATTTATTTTTTAAAGAGAGCAGGGGTTCCTTGGTGGTGTAGTGGCTAGGCTTTGGTGCTTTCAATACTGTGCCCTGGGTTCGATTCCCAGCCTGGGAATCACAAATATAAATAAATAAATAAATAGATAATAAAATAAAGAGGGCAGAGTAGGTAAATGCTGGGCTTGCCTCCTCTCATGACCACATTAAAATTACAACTAAACTGCAAAACTGTCATTGAGAATCGCCTGAAGTTTAACTGAACAGAAGTCCTATAACTAAAGACATACAGAAGAAGCTATGTGGAGATTGGTAGGAGGGGCAGAGACACAGAATGGGCTTATTACACACCCACATGTGGCAGTTAAAATGGTGAGGGATATCTCAACTGTGGAGGTCCCCCTGAAGAGCATGGGGTGCCAGACTCACACCAGGCTCTCCAGCCCAGGGTTCCCGTGCCAGAAAGAGAAGTATCCACAACCTCTGGTTACGAAAACCAGCAGAGATTGTGGCTGAGTGAGATGGAGGGTGGCTGCAGTCCCAGGTGTTCCTCTTAAAGGACACCCATGCATGGACTTACACACTGACAGACTCACTCTCCCTGAGCTCCAGCACTGGGGCAGCAGCTCAAAAGGCACCAGGGACATATGGAGAGCAACTGAGTTGTCTGGCTTCAGGGCAAGAGCTGGAGGCACAGCTTTTGCCCAGACAGAAGAGCTGGCAAAATCCATTGTTCCTTTGTTGAGACCTCTGCCCTCTTGGCATGTAGACCCAGACTGCTGCCATATCTGAGTAACCATCAACCTGTCTAACACTGTTCCTCTGCCCCACCCTAGGGATTCCCTGAGAACTCCTCCGCTCTTCCACCCCAACTTTCGGGCCCACCCAAGCTGCTTCCAACCAAATGGTCTGTCCTGGCTCATGCTGCAGACTTTCTTAAAATCACTCAAAGGTTCACAAGCCCCAAACAAGCAGCATCTGGCCTCAGCATGCCCTATACCTCTTTCTGAACAGCCCCAAGCCTGGCAGTAGCAGCAGCTGGCCTTGGTTGAAAGTTTGGCCTCTCAAGGTACCTCTGAGCCCAGAGTGGATGGCGGCCATCTATGGACTGCTTTGTGGCTCAGACCAGGTGGAACCGGACAGGGCACAGGTTGCAGCTGAATTTGGCTATTGGTAGGCCCCCTCCCAGGAGCCCCTAGGGCTGTCACACCCTGGGCCAACTTTGGACCGAGCTGAAATGCCACCCAACCACCTTCAAAGATGACACACCCAAAAGGCAGTCTGGGTAGGCAGCAGAGACCTGCTAAAGCCAATCCTGCTTTGTAGGGTCAGCCCTTGCACATTCAAGTTTGAAAAGGACAAGCCTAAGAAACAACTTGATGGAGATAGCCAGTAACATGTCCAGTTGGATTTTGGGGCTTGAGGCCCAGGATAGAAGCCTGGGATAAAGACAGGAGATATCAGCCTGTGAGTGGTGGTTGAAATCACTGGCATTGAATCAGATCACCAGGGAGAATATAGGACAGAAGTCTTGCCAAGGCTCATTGCACAATGTGCTAAGCCAAGGTTGAACATTGTTGGCCCTGGTGACAAGGGCTGGTTTGAATACATGATCATCTGACTCTCCCATTATGCTAATTTAAAAAAATATTAGATGTAAACATTTAACCAAAAGATTTTTACATAAGCCTTAAAAGCATTAGATCCTTGTGTGTCAACAATTGGCCACAGCTGACTGGCAGCTGTCTCCTTCAGAGGGTACACCTAACAAGAGACTCTCTTCTCCCTATTGTATCCCCCAATCCTGAGACCAAATATCAGTTGTGTTTTATCATATTTTCTCTGTTTTTGTTAATAGTAAAGAGGATAGTCAAATGTTTTTGTACCCATGACCCTATTGAAATTGGAAAATGAAAGATAGAGAAGAGGGTTACTGTTTCAAAAAAAAAAAAAAGAGGGGAAAATGCACCATTCTTACATTACTTATTCATATTACTTGCCTGGCATCTATAGGTTGTTAGCTTGTTGTAGAGAAAAAAAGAGGGCCGAGAAAGAATCTTGGGGGAAGATCAACATTGTAGGGAGAGGTAGAGGAAGAGGAACCCATCAAGTAGATTGAGAATAAAAATTCCCCAGCAATCGAAAGATGACTGCAGGGAGTGTGGTCTGACAGGAACAAAGGAAAGAGAGTTTCCAGGATAGAGAGGTTCACAATGTTGAGTGCTTCAACGGGGTCTAGAAAGGTGAAGACTACAGAGTAAATTGGACTAGGCCAGTTGGAAGGCCTGGGTTACCTATGCCAAAATCCTTTTGATGTGGTGTGAGAAAGACTGAAGCCTAGTCCCAGTGGCCTCCGGAGTGAGTGGGATGTGAGGACTGAGGAGGTTGAACTCTCAAACAATAAGCTTGAGAAACTCAATGAAAGGTAGGGAGAATGGAGGACAGAGGAAAGTTGGATTTCTTGGTTTGATTTGGGTTTTGGAAAGCTAATAGACTCAGGCTGCAGCGACATAGCCAGGAGATGCTTATAGGTTTGAAAATACAAAAGAAGGGATATTAACCAAACTCGTGAGACAGCAGAGAATGAAATCCAAAACACAGAGATCATACCTTTCCCTTTAAGAGGAGAGGAAGGGAGATGTGGAGATCTCAAGGTTGAGGGAACTCACACTGACAGCCTCTGTGTTTTCCATGAGGTGAGAGGCAAGGTCAGCTGTTGGAGGAGTAGAGTTTGGGAGGGGGAGGGGTAGAGCAGAGCCTTGAATGCTGGCCAAGGTTAATATTTTCACCATTCCTTCCATAGGGGCTTTTAGAAACAGGAAGAAGCTGGAGAAATACAGGCATTATATTACCTAGGAAACTGAGTGGTTACTAAAGCAATAATAGGTTGTTTTTAATCTCATTAACCCATTCATAGCTATTGCCACCTAAAAGAGAGCTGGTGAGTAGGGGTGGAAATAGAATTCTGCTTTATTAGGCACAAAGTGGACATCACCCTCTGTGGCCTAAGGAAAATACGGGGACATGTGTAGTCCTGGGACAAGGGACTAAAATAAATTGGGAAGAATCATCAATTAAGTGGCAGGCACTAAGGTGTCAAAGACAAATTTCCCCTATGTCCTTTTGTTTATGTATGTCCACAGGTGCACCCACACACCCCCCCACACGCACATGCACCCACATACATTCCATACCTCTGCATGTGTATAGGTGTGATCCCACTAACCCACCAACAAGATACCTTGGGTTAAAACACTGGAATTATTCCTTCTTTGATTTTTTTTTTTCTATCTGGCAGGATCATCTAATTAACCATGACTTGTTTTCTCTGCTGTAGGTTCATCACTAAATAAAATTTATATTTTTTTTCTTTCATACTCAATTTCGCCACACAGGGTGGCCAAGGCTTGTGACATGGAAGCCCATACTCTACACACCCCAGGAGGAGAGTAAAGAGGCCTGTTTCCAAAATGTCCAGGCTATTGAGAGCTCAGACCTGGATTGTCTGAGAGTGGGGGCCTCTCAGGGTGGGAGGAGAAGAGTGTGGGTTAGCCCCAGCAAGTGCTGGTCACCTGAACATGGGCACATACTGGGGAGAGAGAAAGAGTTCCAGAGTGTTTGGGATCTATGCCCTGGCCTCCTCCACTCCCCAGAAGCCTGAAGCAAGTGTATAAATTCTGCTGAGGGACCTTTTCCTCCAAACTCAATTGTCTACACTGAACTAATGTTGGTTCATCATTCCTGCCAACTTTCATGTTCACATGGATGACACATCCCACACTCTGCCCCTCCACTTCCTTGGTGTTCTTCACCACCAACCACTTTTTACTTGACTGAACATTGGACACCCTCTCTCTTGTTCACACACTAGAATTTTTCAAAAGCTCAACCTTAGTTAAACCCTACTGTCCCCCATCCTGTAACTGCACATAAACAACTGAACATGGTAGCAGAAAGCACAGCACTCTACTAGCCAATTTCACTAGAAAAACAATTTTTGGGAAAAGCAGTAAAACTTTTTATTCACATATGACGGGATCACTTATATAGGAAATCCAATGGATTCTACAAGGTATTGAGAACTAATGAGTGAGTTTAACAAGGTTGAAGGATACAAGATTGATATATAAGTTATCAATTTTATTTTAATATAATAGCAATAGACAATCAAAAATTGAAGTGAAAATGATGCCATTTACAATAGCATTGAAAATATGAACCATGTAGGGACAAAAATTTACATATAGGTATATATATTATATGATTCCATTTATATAAATCTCCAGGAAATGCAATCTAATCTGCAATGACAGGAAACAGATCAGCGGCTACTTAGGGATAGGGAATGAGGAGAGGCTTGCTTGGAAATTTTTGGCCATAATTCACACATGGACAGTGCTGTCCAACAATTATACGACACGGCCACAGCCACTTCTCTCCTACTCTCTTTCTCTGGGCGCACGCTATCACACCACATGTATTCTTTTCAAATCTTAGTGTCCTCTTTCTATTCTCACGCTCAACTGATGACCTTGGGTTTTATTTCATTAAGAAAATAGAAGTAATTAGATGGAAACTTCCTCATCTTCCCATCACTGAACCCACCAACCCCTATTTGTATCTGTAATACATACTCTGTTTTCCTTCTTGGTATAGTGCAATGTCCTTCCTCCTATCAAGCACCTTCCCCTTTGAGTCTGGATCCATTGGCTTCATATATTCTCAAGACCTTGGCTCATACAGTTATCCCCCTCTCTACCACATGTTAATACATGTGTCGTAGTATTTCTTCTGCCTAGCTTTCATCTCTGAGCATTCCTTTGTCAGAGTTTTCTATGTAACTAAAATTCTTCATAAACGTAATCGTAATGACTCCATAAGCTACCATCGTATGTGTTAACTATACTTTATTAGATCATTCCCCTATTTGAACATTTAGGATTATTTCCATTTTTTCTTTATGAACAATAACTCTGCAATGAGCACTATGTATGCAAATTATTTTGCCTCTTTCTGATCATTTCCTTGGAATAAACTCCTTAAAGTTCAACTCCTGGGTCAAAGACTATGAAGATTTCTAAAAATAGAATTACTGGGTCAGAGATTGTGAATCTCTTTAATGCACTTGGTGTGATGGTTGATTTTATGTGTCAACCTGACTGGGCCACAGGATGCCCAGATTGAACATTATTTCTAAGTGTGTCTGTGAAGGTGTTGTCAGATGAGATTAGGTTTTGAATTGGTGGACTCAGTAAAGTAGATCGCCCTCCCCAGTGTAGGTGGGCATGATCCAATCCACTGAAAGCCTGAATAGAACATGAAGTGGAGGAAGGGAGGATTCGCCCATCTGCTTCTTGCCTGCTGACTGAGCTGGGATATTGGTCTTCGCCTGCCCTTGGACTGTGATTTATACCATTGGCTCCCCTGGTTCTCAGGCCTTCTCCAAACTCAGACTAAACTATACCACTGGCCCTCCTATGCCTAGACCTTGCAAATGGCCAATCATGGGACCCCTCAGCATCCATGATCACGTGAACCAATTCTTATACTAAATATCCTTTTATATACAAGGGCTGTCCAGAAAAAACCCAGCCATAAAT
Organism: Lyroderma lyra; assembly: GCA_004026885.1. Classification (NCBI taxonomy): domain Eukaryota; kingdom Metazoa; phylum Chordata; class Mammalia; order Chiroptera; family Megadermatidae; genus Lyroderma; species Lyroderma lyra. The sequence continues at coordinate 77,466 of PVJL010001240.1, read as the reverse complement.
GCCTCTATTTTCCATATTAAATGGACAGTCCTTATATACCTCCTATTGGCTCTGTTTCTCTGGAGAACCTTGATTAATACACTTTGGTATACTAATGGATATACCAACTGGCCTATTTGAGAGTATTCATTTCACTGTACCCTCTTCACGTAAACTAGGCATGATTATCTTTCCAAGTTTTGGCTATAAGTATGCTCCCTGCAATATTTGCATACTTGTATTAAAAAATCCATTGTTTTTCTGAAATTCAAATTTAACTGGGTGTCCTGTATTTTATCTGCCAATCCTACTTGAGGTGAATATCCAAATCCTTTTCTTTTTTTTGAGATTATCCTTCACTGTGAATTTGGAAGGCAAGGACTTCCTCCCATCATGAGAACTAAGGGAAGTACATATTGCTTCTTCCCATGCCCTGGGTGGTTATGGCACCAATAAGGGACTCAGGCTCTCATCAAAGACTTTGAATCTTGACAGATTTATACAAAAATTGGCAGTTTTGAATTCATTCACAGAAACTGCATCTACGATAGTAAAGGCCCCAGTAGCCAATGTTAGATCCTGGAGTCCAGAGGCAGCAGTATTTTGTGGTGGTAATATCTAGAGGTAGTGGAGGTAGTTGTTGCCAGTGGTGACAATATTAACCAAAGTCGCCCTATAGATTGACTTAACTGGAGTCCCCACTGCTAAGCCTCCCTTGTTTTTTTGCCCATTTCCCTAGTATAGTTCATCTGCCTTCCTGTTGAATCTCTGAAATGCTCAATAATTGGCTTAATTTAGCCAGAATCATTTTTTGTTGTTTGCAACCAAGAACTCTGACTGCTATATATATAAGCACAAATAGATAAAAGAAAATTTGAGGGGTTACCTGGTGGTGTAGTGGCTAGGTTTTGGCGCGCTCAATGCAGTGGCCTGGGTTGGGAACTACCCCCTGAAAAAAATTGAAATTGTATTTTCCTCTTTTTTTGTATTCCTAAAAATGGAATTATTTTTAAAGATATTCTTCCAACTGTTGCTTGAAGGATAGATTTGAAATTTCCCAAAATAAGCACTAGATGGTGCTATGAAGTAATATCTTTTTGATTGTGTGACTAAATAGCTAGGTTTAACACTATCAGTACCACCACCACCAGAGGCACTGTTAATAGGAACATAATGTTAATAGTAAAGTACATTAAATAAAAAGTATTACTTGTCACTTGAGAGAGTCATTCCACATTGGAGAGAAGGAAAAATAGACTTTGAAAATGGTTGGCATGGTAAACTATTCCTTTTCATTTCAATTCTTCAGAGAACTGTGGCCAAAATATTCTCCCTCTTTAGCTTCTTCCCTCTAGAAGCTAAAGAAGGTATGAAAACTAAAGACACTATTGGGTTCTTGTGTTGTTCGTTCTGAGGATGTTGTCTAATGAGCCAAAGAAATTAATTAGGCAGCCCTCAAACTGGATAACTTAGGTGTGCTCTGGGCCATAAGTCGCCCTCCTTGAAAATGACTGTAATATTTATGTGGAAGAGTAAACTCACATGAATAGCTAAGAAAAGTTTGAGTCAGAGGAGTGATGCTATCAAAATATATTATAAAATCACATCATTTAAAGCAGTGTGATAGTGGTACAAGAAGAGACAGATCAATGGAATGGAATAGATAGCCCAGAAAAACAAAACAAAACAAAACAATATGTGTGAATGTACATACGTATACATGAATTTATAAGGTAAAGAAAAGATCACAGAGCTATGGGAAAGGAAAGGGTTATTCAATAAATAGGGCTAAGATGCTTTGTGATTTGGGAAAAAGAATCACATCATACACTAAAATAAATTCCGCATGTATAAAAGATAAATTTTTAAAAGGGAGAAAACATGATTATCCACCTGATTCCTGTATGGGGAAGTGCTTTTTCAGTATGCATGAGATGGAAAAGATCACAAGGGAAGAAACTGATTGGTAAGCCTACATAAAAATTAAACCTTCTGGGAGTTCCCTGGTGGTGTAGTGGCTAGGCCTCGGCGCTGTCAATGCTGCAGTCTGGGTTTGATTCCCAGCCAGGGAGCTACCCACATATAAAATAATAAAAAATATATTAAAAAAAGAAAAATTAAACCTTCTGAGCATAAAGAAACAGCATAAACAAAGTACCCCTGAAAACTCTTACAATATAGACAATTGATAAAGAGATTATGTAAACCAATAAGAAAGACACTAAAAGAGCAAACAATAAGTGGACAAAGAACTGGACAGATGAGTCATATGTGAAGAAATCCAAGCATGTAATGAAATATTAACAAATTTCGACCGCACTTGAAATTTTAAAATGACAGTTAAAAATAAGATAACATTTCCCATCCTTCAAATCAGCAAAGATGTTTTAAAGTCATAACCCCTAACATTTTAAAGTACTTTTATGTACTGATGAGGGGAACAATTGGTTTGACCTTTCTGGATGGCAATTTGACAGGATGCTTTAAAAGCCTGAAATTGCGAGCAAGCTCAGGTCATTTGTTTCAGAAATGTCACGTCTATGAGTTTATCGTAACGAAATAGGAATGCAGATAGAGATTTTTGTACAAAGACATTCATTTCGGCCCTGTGAATAACCCAACGAGAGCCTTTAAGAAAATGGTTACATAAATTATGGGACAACCATACAATAGAATGTTACATGACCATCAAAATCATGTTTACAAAGGACTCTTAATGACACATGAAAATGTACGCTAATAAATTAGATAAGTTAGGTAAAATGGACAAATTCCCAGAAACACACGTTGCCAAAATTGACTCAAGAAAAAACAGAAGACTTGAACAGAACTATACCAAATAAAGAGATTGTATCAGTAATCAAAAACCTCATCGCAAAGGCACTCTTACTTCCCATCTGCACCTTTTATAAAGAAGAGTCATTTTTTTGATGAAACAAATTATGAATAGTTTGGGATTCAGGTTCCGGACCAAGGCAACAGTGGAAGTGGATGAAGTTTGTCTTCATCTTCCTGTTTCTATGCTCTTGAATTACCTTATGGGCACTCTTTTCTCTTTCCAGTGGTCTCCTGATATCATCATTTCCCCTCTAGCAAAATTTACTCTAAGGCAAAGAGAAAGTAAATTAATTTATACTTAATCAGACTTCACTGATAATATGTACTTTTCCTAGGAATATTTGCATGTTGATAGAGGCCAAATCCTTAGCCAACAGAATTAATTCCTAAGTAACCTGGCATTCAAGTCCATTTCATGACTATTCTGACCCATTTTTTTTTATCTCACTACCCCCCCCCACACACACACACAAGTTGAGCTACAGAAATAGCCTTTTGCTCTTCCAGCCTGATGGGTCTACTGGCTGTATTCCCCTGAGTGCCTCATACATGCTCAGGTTGCTCGGGATTTCCTTCCATTTGGAAGCCTTCTTGCCTGCCTACTCAGCTCTTCTCTTACCCATCCTTCAGGGCCACCTAAATTCCACCTTACTCATGAATTCTTCTTTCATTTATTCATCAATTCCACAACAATTTCTAGAGTACCTGCTCTTTTCCTAGCACTGCCCAGGTATAGGAACTATAGTGGTGGTGAAAACACATGTGGGGCCCTGGCCTCATGGAACTTAGTAGATTGGGAAAGATTGACACCAAACAAGTAAATATATATATATATATATATATATATATATATATATATATATATAGTGACAAATTGTAGTATATGTACCAAAGGAAAAGAACAGGGGGCAATGAGAGACAATACTGAAGGCAGGGGAAGTAGCTTCCTTGAGTAGCCCAGCTGTCCCTGACCTCTCACTAATTTAAGCCATTGAAGTCGTACTGTGTGAATCATTTACGTACTCAGTCATATATGTATTTGGCACCTTTTATGTGTCAAATGCTGTGCAATAATAATACTAAATACTACTGACTGAGCAATTGCTATATGCCAGGCACTGTGTTCTGCACTTTATATTTATATCTTTGTATTTAATCTTTAAAATGACTCTATGAGAGGTACTATTATTGTTCCCATTGTATAGATAAGATGACTGAGTCACAGAACGGGCCTGTTAATTTCCCAAAGTCATTCATTTAGTTAGTGACAAAGCTGTGGTTCAAACTCAGGCTGTCTGGATCCTCAGTTCACCCCCTTAACCATAGTACTCTACTGTCCTTTGTAAGATGTGTGCAGATGTGGTGTGCTGTGCATGTGTGTGAGTGCACATGCATGCACTCATGCACATATGGATGTTTGGGGAGGATACATAGTTGAAGAGATGGGCCTAGATGAAGAGTCTGCTGTGCATGCACTGACCATACCATGCTATACCCTATTTGTCTCTTTGGTGACTAGGAGAAAGGAAAAAAATCCAATCTGCTGGAAGCAAGGGAGTGGGTACAATGGAAATTGGATTCACAAGGTTCAGTGACAGTATCTGAGCTGATCTTGGGTGAATTTGAAATTTGTTTGTGGAGAAGGGAAAGAGTGAGAACAGCCTTTTCAAAGGCACAGAGGTGGAAAGAACAAAACATGTTTAAGGAATGGGTGAGCTGTTCTTGACCCCACCTGGGGCCAGGAATGGGTCAAGAGAGAGAGGAGGTCATGCTGTACGAATTTTCCTTCCTTCCAGTTTTGGAAATACCTCTCCTGTTTTCCCAAGGAAGGTGTCAATTTCTTCATTCTAGGGGCAAATCCTGGTATTGAAGTGGCATGGAGACAGGAGGTCATGTACCACTCCTTTGATTTTCAGAAAGTGAAAGATAGTAATTGAAGGAAGTATGATAAAACTGTTAGGGGCACATTCAATCTCCTACATAAATTGCAAGAGACTAGTCATGATTCTCTTTGTTCTGGGACAATATAAGAATTGAAAATTTGTCCACAAGTTAGAAAACAAAAACTTACTATTAGCAAACAATTTATGCTCTCCTTCAGCTCTTGCAAATCCTTTCAGTGACATTATCCTAGACAATTGATACAATTTTCATTAATAGAGCCATTCCAGATTTTAGGGATGTCTTGTCCCAGGCCTCTTTCTTTTGATATCCCTCAGAGTTTCTGGAAGAATTCAAGCACCGACTAGATACCTTAGTTTCCTCATCTGCTGGACAGGCCCAGTGGTAGTTGGCTACCTCAGAGAGGTGTTAAGAGGATTAAATGAGATATGGGATGGCAATAAAATTCTCAGCTCAGAGACTGGCAGTAAGTCCTGCTCCCCATTAATGTTAATGTGATTCCTGAGATTTGTTGATTACATGTGGGCTATTATTATTATTATTATTATTATTATTATTTGGTTTCAGTTTTGTAATAGTAACCTGGGAAAGGAGGCAGTTGATAGAGGGGAAAAAGAGTCTTCCTATTCCCCAAATTCCTACACACAGAAATTTCTGAGGTAAACCCCCTTGGGGTTATTTTAACCATTATGAACTTAAGAAAAGTTCCTAATCAGTCAACAAAACAAACCCCATTTCTCTTGACTTGCTTTTTAAACCAGGGCAGGCATAAATACTGTCCAAGTTGCTGGCTTTTTTTTCTCCATGGAAATCAGCCTGTATAAACTTGATATTGAACCTGCACCACCTTCTTGCTTCCTGCCCCCTTTTTCCTGGCCTCTGGAAGTATCCTACTGATTCTCAATCTTGGTCTCAGCATTAGCCCCCTCTTGGATGTTTTTCTCAGTTGATACACTTTGTTAGCTCTGGTTGTATAAACTACAAGATGGCCAAATTGGAGAGAACTTTAGATAACACCAATGCCTTGCTCTGCTTCATTGAAAAGGACGTGTACCAGAAGGCCCAAGACGCAGGATTAAGTAAAAGCTATGCCTGCTGCCTCCCAAGATCATATCAAAATTACAACTAAATTATATAACATTCAACTTCAAGAATCATATGAAGACTAGTTGAACAGAACTCCTATAACAAGTTTGTCCAACCTGCATGCAGCCTGTGCGCCACATGCAGCCCAAGACAGCTTTGAATGCAGCCCAACGCAAATCTGTAAACTTCCTTAAAAGTTTAAGAAAATTATGCATGGACCTTTTTTTTTTTTTTTGAGCCCATCAGCTATCATTAGTGTTAGTGTATTTTATGTGTGGCCCAAGACAATTCTTCTTCCAATGTGGCCCAGAGAAACCAAAAGGTTGGACACCCCCTGCCCTATAACTAAGAATATAAAGAAGAGGCCACATCAAGACATGGGGCCTAGGGGCTTTGCAAATACAGCCTTGCATTGGTTCTCTAGGTTCCTGGGGCAGACCCCAGTGTTGAACTGAATTTTATATAGCTCCGAGGGAAAATTTTCATTGTAGTGTAAATGAGGATGTATGCTAAACCATGCATTGAAAATAACCTTGATAACACATTCAAAAATGAAGAGGTCACTTAAATGTTGGCCAAATGTTAAGAAAAACATGTTCATGGCTAGAATCCCAGGGAAATGGTGAGGGGAACAGTTTATCTTTACCTCAAGATTCCTCTGCAGTACTGTCAAGGCCAATGAAACCTTAGCTTATCTGAAATATATGCACTAAATACTTTCATGGCATTTGTTGGGCTTTCCATTTTGCTTTTGGTACGCTTCATTTAAACCTTTTTAAAAACCCTCATCTTCAGAGAAAATACTCCTTCACCCACCCACATTTACCCCATCCTTAGGGTTTCTTAGTTTTAGCAAAGGAAAATTTAGAAAACAAAAAGGCAATTTCCAAGAAATAATGTAGTAATACCAACTCTTAAGAGCAATTTTACAGTGAAAATACAGCTATCCCGCAGTGTATACAAGTATTTATGGACTCTGTATGAAACTTGAGTGCAGAAATCTACCTGATCTTTTTATAATAATAACTTTATTGAGATATAACTCATATAATGTTCATTCCTTTAAAGTATATAATTCAGTGGTTTTTAAGCTATTCCCAGAGTTGTTCAACCATCACTACTATCTAATTCCAAAACATTTCATCACTTCAAAAAAAGATCCTGTACCCATTAGTAGTCATTCTCTATTCCCTCCTCCCCCAGGCCCTGACAGCCACTAATCTACTTCCTGTCTCTATGAATTTGTCTATTCTGGATATTTCAGACAAATGGAATCAGACCATATATGGCCTCTCTGATTTTTATGTCACATCCCAGTAATGGATTCTCTATATTAGCTCTTAGTACTTTTGTCTATGTCATCTTCTAGACAACAGCAGAAGACAAGATGTCACTGAGACCATCATGAAAAGAGAGTTAGGAATGTACTCAGAGTAATGAAAACCTGAAAAGTGGGTGTCATGAAGGGCCTCTCTCTCTCCCCCAATCCTGGGAGACCTGGGATGGTGGCATGGTGCTGAGGCCAGGGCCAGTGCTACCTTAGCCTCAGTCTTTTTTCTTCCTGTTTTTACATTCTCCCTCTTAATGAGAGATCTACTCCCTGGGTGTTTATAATTATCTCCATGGAAGATTCTCAGTATCTATCTCTTTAGTCATAACCCTTTTTCTAAGCTTCAGTCCTGAGTTAGTTCCCCAGGAATTAGAATGGATTTACTCAAGCTCTTGTCACTCAGCAATCCAACCCCCAGGCAGCATAGTGTAGATGAGGCCTCCCAAATCTACCTTCACAGCCTGTTCGATGCAGTCCCGGGTCTATCCTTCACCTGGTTCAGACTATTAGGCAAACAGAGCTGCTCAGAACATTTGTTACTAGGCAACACAAAGGAACATAATTCTAATATATGCTTGATGGCAAAAGCGTCACATTTCTTGTCCTTGTCTCCATTGCAATCCAGACAGTCCCTAATCTCAAGTCAACATTGAAAGCCATGGTCTGCTTCTTCTCTCTTCATTTAGGCAGATTTGTTCTGTTGAAAATATTGGAGGATCAGAAAACTGGAGAGCTGGACAGTGTGATTTCAGTTTTCCCTGTGGATATACAACCTTTCCTGTTGTGTTCCTACCATTTACAGGAATCAGTCTCAGACTACCTACTCCAGTGGAAGCTGTCTTGTTGTCCTAAGGACATAGCTTGATTGCAATACCGCCCTGTTTTCCCCTCCAAACAGAGTACCCCTCCCTTGTTCTCTTAACCCTTTCATTGCGTTAATTGACTTCAAGTTTTTTTTCCAAAATGTGTCAAAAAGCCACACACATGTTGACTTGTTGATTATGTTAAATAGTTAATAAAAACATTTGAGCTGCTTTGTATATAAATGACATTATTTTATTTTAAAATTTAGCCATATGGTGGGGGTTCCCTGCTGGTGTAGTGGCTAGGCTTCGGCACTTTCAACGCCATGACCAGGAACTACCCCCCACAAAAAATTAGTTATATGTTAAAAAAAATTATCATTATATTGAATTTTAGCAAGAAATACTCAAAACATACTAAGTGGCATCAATTAAAGTATAGCTAAATTAGAATCTAATGGCATTGATGACATAAAAAATTATTACAAAATGTTACACAATGTGGCATATAAAACATCTTTGTTGTTGATAGTGCAAGCTACAGGAAAGCATATTTTAAAATCTTGCAAATGAAGAATAGTCCTTGAAACAGTTCCACACTGAATAACAATTTTACAATAATTACAGTGGCGTAAACTTGAATACCACAGTCAGAGGATAGAAATATTCATTCAGATATATTTGAACATCAGCAAAAGGGTTAAAGGCAGTATCAAAGCTCTAGCTGCCCCAGCTGGAAGCCCTCAAGTCACCTTTAACCCAGCTTTTTCCTCTATCCCCACTAAGGCACTAGGTCTCAGAATCTGTCACCTTGATGACAATCCTTACTGGCTTCTCTGCCTCTAGTCCTGCCTCTTTCCATACTGGTCTTCACACTACCGTATGAATTCTGTAAAACATTAATTTTACCATGTCATGATCAGGCTCATGAACTGTCAAAGATCCCCCACCCACTTTCCTACCCTAGTGGTCAACCGGGAAGCTCAACACCATGGATTCAGCATCAGCGTCCACAGGTAGGTAATGCCCCATCCAGTTCCTCTCCTTGCCCCTTCCCTGCTTACACTCCTTAGCGCTTGTGAACCTGACCATCATTACTCCTCCTTCACACACACACACACACTGTCTTTGCGGGTCCAAGTTTTATGTAGCTTCTCCTACAAAAAAAAATTCAATCAATGCACTTATTCAGCTGCCAGTATATGCCAGGTGCTACATCTTTATCATCTTACTTAATTCTCAAAACAAGCCCATGGTAACAAATGATTATCCTGATATTACAGAGGAAGAAACTGGGCCTCAGAGAGCTTAAGAGAATTGATCTAACATTGGATCTGGCAAAGCATTAGTTCTCATGGACTAGACTGGCTGTTTAGAATGCACTCCAAGCAATAGAAATCTTACAGAGCAGTGCTTTGCAAAGGAAAGACTTGTTCTGTGGCCTCTGATTACAAGTGAAGAGTAAATACTTTTGTGCTTGCAGGAACCAACTAGAAATGCTGAAAAAAAATTCCAATCCAAACTTGCAAGGGGGGCGCGTTCCCTGGTGGTGTAGTGGCTGGGCTTCGGCAGTGTCACCACGGCGGCCTGGGCTCAATCCCCACTCAGGGAATCAACCAAAAACAAACAAAAAAAGAAACTTGGAAAGGAGGTAATAAAGAATAAAACAAAGTGTCAGTGAAAGGATCTAGAAGAAAGCAGTAATAATGCTTGCCTCTGATGAAGGAACCTGGATGGGAATTGCATCAGATCCCTGCATCAGATCCCAGTGTGAAAGAGGGTTTTCCCTGAATGCCTTTTTGTACCTTCTGAGTTTTGAACCATGAAAGTACCCCAACAATTTCAAAAGTAAACAAAAATTTAAAAACTGCATAGATGAGTGAGATATAGGATGGTATGGATTTCAGCTCTTATCCTGAAATGCTTTCATTTACTGTACTCAGTAAAATGGAGGCCATTGTGCCTTATCTGACTCCAGGGTCTGAGGCCAGTACATTAAAGTGCCCAGTTAGTTATATGTCTCAAACACTCCAGGGCATCACAGCATCCATCTGCTTCCCTCAACTTGACTATAGTCTTTGCTTATCCTGCAGGGCCAGGAGAGCACAGAAGTCAGTGTGTGGTGGAAATAGACATACACGGGCAGGGATCTGATGCAATAGACAGTGAATCTGCAGAAAGATGGATTCTCTTGTCACCTTCAGAGGTACTTTCTAGCCCTAGGAACTAGAGCTACTTGTGTACAACTACTTATATTTGTCTGGCCCTCAGCAGGGGACTCATGTTTGGGACTACATTTGCTGAATGATCTGGAAATGGCAAAAGGAAGAGATACATGCATATGAGGCCCTTGATCTTACTTAGCCACAGTCTTTGTAATGTTCCTGAGAAAATGCTCAGTGGGCTGACAGAGGAGACAGAGCAAGAGAGCCAAGCCAAATTTTTTGTTCCCTTGCATAATAAAACAATCAAAGGATGTTCTTGTTTGAGAAGCCTGAGATGTGTCAGTTAAAGAGTATAAAGTAAATGACATCATAGAATGATGCTCGATGCATTTCAGGGCTCCCTGCATTGCCCTTGGTGGGTAAACAGAAGTCACTTCAACAAAGATTCAAAGCACCCACCAAAGCCTTTTTCTCCCCTCACCCCAAGCCCAATATCCTTGTAAGTTCTAAGTTTCCTTGGTGCTGCAATCAAGTTCAAGTTTGCAACACCCTTTCTCCCTTAGTGCTTACTCGTTATATCTTACTTTGCACAAATGTGAGGTCAAAGAAGATGTCCTAGTTATCATGATGTGTTTCTAGACATAGTAATACCTCGAAAATCAATGGATTTTTGCATCCTAGAAATAGCCCAAATGGCTAGGGATTGGAAATATAAATCAATGAGATCAAATGTGGACTGAAGGGCATGGAACTAAGAGGGAGAATCATTCTTTGGTGATCAAATGCTAGGCAAACAGCTAGTGCTATGGACTTATTGTTTTCCTATTGTCTTTTTTAAAATTCTGGTGAAATATACTTCATATAGAATTTACCATCTTAACCATTTTTAAATGCATAGTTCAATGGTACTAAGTACATTCACATTGAAGTACAAACATCATCATCATCCATTACCATAACTCTTTTTATATGATAAAATGGAAACTCTATATCCATTAAACAATAACTGCCTATTCTCCTCTTATGCCTTAATTGATGCTGTCCCAGGGAAGAAGGTACTGTCTTTGATCCTTTGACTTTGATCTTCCAGGGGCAACCACCATTCTACTTTCTGTCTTTATGATTTTGACTACTCTAAGTACCTCATAAAAGTGGAATCATATAGTATTTGTCTTTTTATGACTGGCCCATTTCACTTAGCATAATGCTCTTAAGGCTCTGCCATGTTGCAGCATATTACAGGGTTTCGTTTCTATTTAAATCTAAATAATATTCCATTGTATGGACAAATGCTGTCTAGAAAGTATCCAGCCATGAAATATGAAACATAGAGGCATTTATGGCTGAATTTTTTTCTGGCAGCCCTCATTTATACCACATTTTTTCTTATTCATCCCTCTATCAATGGATACTCGGGTTGCTTCCATGTTTTAGCTATTGTAAATAATGCTGTGATGAACATATCTTTGAGACCTTGCCTTCAATTCTTTTGGGTATGTACAGAAGTAAAATTGCTGGATCATGTGGTAATTTTATTTTTAACTTTTTGAGGCATTACCATACTTTTTTCCACAGTGGCTGTGCCATTTCACATTCCCACTAACAATGCACAAAGGTACCAATTTCTCCACATCCTCAACAATACTTGCTGTTTTCTGGGGTTTTTTGAGGGTAGCTACCCTAAAGGGTGTGAGGTGATATCTCACTGTGGCTTTGATTTGCACTTCCCTAATGATTAGTGACTTGAAGCATCTTTTGATGTGCTTGTTGGCCATGTGTATAGCTTCTTCGGAGAAATGGCTATTCAAGTTCTTTGCTCATTTTTGAATTGGATTTGTTGTTGTTGAGTTTTAGGAGTTATCTTTTTATAGTCTAAAAATTAATACCTTATCAGATAATTGATTTGCAAATATGTTCTTCCGTTCTGTGGATTGCCTTTTCCCTCAGTTGATAGTGTCTTTTGATACACAAGACTTGTTAATTTTCTTGGAGGCTAATTTGCTATTTTTCTCTTTTGTTACATGTGCTTTTAGTGTCATATCCAAGAAATCATTGCCAAATCCAAAATCATGAAGATTTTGTCCTATGTTTTCTTCTAAGAGTTTTATTTTTAGTCATTACATTTAGGTCTTTGATCTGTTTTGAGTTAATTTTAGTATATGGTGTTAGGGAAGGGTCCAAATTTATTCTTTTGAATGTGGATGTTCAGTTTTTCCACCATCATTTGTTGGAAAGACTGTTTTCTCTCCCACTGAATGGTTTTGGCACCCTTGTCAAAAATCATCTGACCCTACGTGTGAGGGTTTATTTCTGGGCTCTTTATTCTATTCCATTGGTCTACAGTCTGTCTTTATGCCAATATCACACTATTTTATTTTATTATTTTATTTTTTTGGTGGTTCCCTGGCTGGGAATCAAACCCAGGCCAAGGCGTTGAGAGCACCGAAGCCTTAGCCACTGCACCACCAGGGAACCTCCCTCACTATTTCAATTACTGTAGCTTTGTGATAAGTTTTGAAATCAAGAAGTATGAGTCTTCTAGTTTTGTTTTTCTTTTTCAAAATTGTTTGGTTATTCTGGGTCCCTTAAGATTCTGCCTATTTTCTTTTGCCATTGGATATAACAATAAGAAATTATCACGGCCACTCAAGAAGATGGAGGAGGTGCCTTGGGGGTCAGAGAGAAAGGAAGTTTTCTTCTCTCTGAAAGGGAAGAGGGACATAAGGTTGCCACTTCCTCTAATCCAGAAGTTCTTAGATTGGGACCCAAGGATTACTCCTCAGGAGGTTTCAAATACCCCAAAACAAAAAGCATAACTGTGGATTCCTCTCAAGGGCATTATTTTTCCTGGGCAGAAAGTTCGAAGCTATTTTATTAAATTTTCAAAAGACTCTGGGACTCACTGATGGTTAAGAAGCACTGCCCTTGCTTTCACTTCTGGTCTTCCCCTTCCCTTCCTGTATCTGGCCCCCTTTGGAGCCTGTACCTGTGCTTCAGCCATACTTTGGGAGGAGGGAAGAGAGATTAGGAGTGGAGACATCTGGATAAAACTGGGGTTCTCCATGTGCCCCCAATTCCTCACACTTTCATTCCCACCCCAGTGCTCCCAGGGAAAATTTAGCTGGAAGTGTGGGCCTGGGGGCTTGTGGGGCCCACGTTCCAGCAAGAGTACAGAAAAGAATGTGCTTCTTGAGGCTGGAACAAACAAACAGAGCTTGCTAGGAGGAAATCTTGGCCTTAATTGATGCTGCCCCAAGGAAGAAAGGAAGGAAGGTGCTATCTTTGATCTTTGGCTTTGATCTTCTAGGCTACCTGCACCCCAGAGTACTGTGCCCAGATAAGCATCGGCATCCAGCTGTGCAGGACCATCCTGGGGTGAAGGCCCAGGCCAAGCCAGGCACGTCAAGGAACACGAAGTTTTGTGTTGTTTTGTTTTTCATTCCCACATGCCCTATGGGAGATGCCAGCATTCGGAGGGCCTTCACACTAAGCTCCAACAGGTTCACAGAGCCAGGGGGAAGGCCTTGGGCAAAGTTATAATGAAAACAATTGTAATAGAAACTCCGGGATAATGCTTTCCCTTCTTGTGTCCCTTTCTCCCAGTCAAAACTCTCTTGCACACTAAGCAATCTCAATATCCTGCTCTGTGCGTGGAAAAGACTTAATCAACTAAATGTATCTAATCTCAGGTGCTTTGTACCAGGGATCATGGAGCTCTAAGAAATTGAAAACCCTCCCATTCTGAACTTGTGTGTAGACACTTGGGGTAAAGGAATCATTTTTCCTGGTGCCCTTTAAATCAGATTTTCACCATTCCCTACTCAGTCCCCAAAACAATGGGTCTCAAGTGAAGGCTTAATTTCCCCAAATTTGGTTGTAAATGTAGATGCCTGAGACAAAATCAGCAAGGGTATAGAAGAACTTAACAACATCATCAACCAACTAGATTTAATTGAAGTTTCTAGGATACTGCACACACTCCAGCAAAATATTTTTTTTCATGTGTACATAGAACATTCACTAAGATGAGTCCATATCCTGGGTAATAAAATAAACCTCAATAAATTCAAAAGAATTGACATCATACACAGTATGTTCTCTGACTACCATGGAATCAAGCTAGAAATCAGTAACAGAAAGATAAGAGGAAAATCTCTAAGTACATGGAAACTAAACAACAGATTTCTAAGTAATCCATGGGTCACTGAGGAAGAGTCAGGGGAAATTAGAATGTACTTTGAACTGGATGAAAATGGAAGTACAACATATCAAAGTTTGTGGGATGCAGCTAAAGCATTAAATGGCTACATAAGAAAAGAAGGAAGGTCTCAGATCACTAATCTAAACTTCCACCTCAAGAAACTACAAAAAGAAGAATAAAATAGATAAATGAGAATGATAGACCTCTAGCCAGACTGATAAAGAGAAAGAAAGAAGACAAGAATTGTTCATATCAGGGATGAAACAGGGGATATCAATGCAGATACTGCCTATCAAAGGAATAATAATGGGATACTTTTGACAATTCTACATATAAATTTGACACTTTGGAGAAGTGATGTCAAAAACATGGTGGCATGAGGGGTCAACCATGAAGTTACAAAAAGGTGAACAGATATAATTCAACAACAATTTTTATATGCAACACAAAAACACATCCGAGAGATCTGTGCATTGAAACATCTGAAGGTGGGTGAATTGGGGTGAGCAGAGGAAGAGAGGAGGAGGAAGTGCTGGGACGATGGCTACTGACACAGCCCAGAGCTCACTGCAGTCCTGGGAGAGGGGAGGATTGAGACTGCAGGTGCACTCTCTGTGGCTCTGGACAATCCTGCCTGAGGGATCAGCACACAGTGAGGCTAAACTCAGGGAAAAGACCTTAAGGCAAAGACCAAATACAGAAAAGTATAAGCTTGTACTGCTCTCACTGCCAGGCAGGAAACAAAGACACAGAGCCTGGCTGCCTCCCCACACCCATCCAGAGCTTGAGTTCCCCACAATATCTCAGTGTTAACAGTAGGCCCCAGAAAAAAACTATGGCAGTGTTGAATTAAGAGCAGAATATATGTACAGCTGTGAAAAGTGGAGAGGCCGTCTCTGAGCAGCAGACACACCGTGCGGCTAATTCCAATGACAAGGGAGGAGATAGAGGGGCAAGGTAGCTGTGGGTTGGCAGTTGCCATTACTTGGAGGAGAACAAAGATACAAACACACCAGCTGCCTCTCCCAGCCCACCCCAGCACCACCTTTCACAGCTGATCCCAGCGGGGGCCTCTAGGGCTGCTGAGATGCACAGCTCTGCGTTTGACAGCAGGTCAGCACTCAAATTTCAGAGGCTCAGAACCCCATTGCCCACCACGTCCTCCCATGGGAGTAGTGTCCTAAGACTGATGAGACCTGGTCACAGAGAAAATGCCCACCTCTCCAGGAAATCTCCCACCGTGAGAAGCTGAAACAGGGCAAGAGAAAATAAGATGCTCCAGCGCTACCTACTGGAAAACAAAAGAAAAACCTCCTGATATTAACCTGCTTTAGCATTCACTCCTGTAAATATCCAGGAAGAGAAATAATTCACCATTACTATGAATAACCAAGGTAATAAGGCAGCTCAGAAAGAAAATGAAAAATCTCCAGAAAATAAACTTAAAGACATGGAAATATGTGCCTTAAATGACAGAGGATTGCAGTTCTGAAAAAACTCAACCAGATGCAAGAAAACTCAGATAGGTAGTTTAATGAACTCAGAAATAAAATCAATGAATGAAAGGAATACTTTACCAAAGAGATCGACATTTTTAAAAAGAGTCACATAGAAATTCTGGAACTGAAGAGCTCAATAAAAGGATAAAGAATAAAATAGTGAGTTTAGGAAATAGAGTTGACCAGATGGACAAAAGAATTAGTGATATCTAAGATAGAAATCTAGAAATAATGCAGATGGAAGAAGAGAGAGATTTGAGAGTTAAAAGAAATGGAAGAACTCTACAAGAACTATCCGAGTCCATCAGAAAGAGCAATATAAAAATAATGAGTATACAGAAGAAGAAGAGAGGGAGAAGGGCACAGAGAGCAAGTTCAAATAGTCTATGAGAACTTCCCAAAGCTATGGAAAGAACAGGATCCTTAATCCAAGAAACAAACAGAAAACCTAATTACCTCAATCCTAATAGGCCTTCTCTAAGGCACATTATATTGAAGCTGTTAAAAATTAATGACAAAGAAAGAATTCTCAAGGCAGCCAGGGAAAAGTAGCCTTTGAGTTACAAAGGAAAGCCCATTAGATTATCATCAGATTTTTCAGCAGAAACTCTACAAGCCAGGATGGAGTGGACTCAAATATTCGAACTATTGAAAGAGAGAAATTATAAGCCAAGAATAATATACCCAGCAAAGTTATGCTTTAAATATGAAGGAGGAATAAAAAAATTTTCAGATATACAGAAGCTGAGAGAATTTTCCAACCATAGGAACACTATGAATTTTGCAACATGACAGAAAACACTAGGGAGTTTATTTTACCTGACACAAAAAGATAAAAAGATACAAAAGTATGAGTAAGATTACCAACAGACAGAAGTAGAAAATGACAGTCCCTACACAGAATAGGGCACTATATACTTAAGCATAATGTAACAGATAAATGAGATAAAAAATTTTAAAAAAATCAAAAAGAAAAGAAGAAAATTTTCGACTGCAAATCAGACATGAACTCACAGCATAAATAGGGATAATTGTGACAATAGAGGTCTGAATTTGCAGAGGGGAATGGAGATAAGATGCATGCTGAAGGAAAAGACTACTGTATATACAAAAACGTTCTTTTACATAAACTTAATGCTGCTAAATATCCTATAATTCACAGGACAGATTTATACCACCCCCACAAAATTATACAGCCCCAAATGTCAATAATGCAAAGTGGAGAAACCCTGAATTAGAGCAGAGGCTCAGCACTGCTCCAGGAGTGAAGAATTATGAAATTACTTCTTCACCGAAACTAGCTGAATTACTTTATTGACTCTTGTACCTTTGTCTGTGATGGGTCATTGGCATTCCAGTTTTTGAATAATTAGTAGCTGGAGGCCCCTTAGTAAGAATTTGGATTCACAGACTGTTTAAAAATGTTATTGTCAAGTAAAATAGTAACTTCAACTAATGCCTAACAGGATGTAACTAAGTAGAGTTTCCCTCAACCTCTGTTAATGAATAGAGAAAGTAATTAGCACACAATTAGAATTTAAATGATGCTATTTCTAAACTAGTTGAACTGGTTCCAGCCATTTTTATTCAGATGATTAACTTACATAGCTTACTCTTTTTTAATGGTTGAGGTAAAGTGAAACTTCAGCTGCCTGTGCTCTACATGTATTGTTTTTATTTTATTTTTAATTTTTAAAAATTAAATTTAGGGGACTTCCCTGGTGGTGTAGTGGCTTAAGGCTTCTGTGCTGTCAGCACTGAGGCCTGGGTTCGATTCCCAGCCAGGGAGCTACCCACATAAAAAAAATTCAATTTATTGGGGTGACATTAGTTAACATGTTAATCTCAAGATCCACTCATGTTGTCGCAAATGGCAATATTTCACCTTTTCTTATGTCCAAGTAATATTCCATTGTGTATATGTACCACAGCTTCTTTATCTAGTCATCTATCAAAGGGCCCTTTGGTTGTGTCCAAGTCTTGGCCACCGTGAATAATGCCGCAATGAACATAGGGATACATGTATCTTTACGGATAAATATTTTCAGATGTTTTGGGTATCCAGAAGAGGGATTGCTGGGTCATATGCTAATTCTATTCTTAATCATTTTAGGAACCTCCATACTGTTTTCCATAGCAGCTGTACCAATGTGCACTCCCACCAGCAGCGTGTGAGAGTTCCTTTTTCTCCACACCCTCTCCAGCACTTGTTATTCCTTGTCTTGTTGATAACAGCCATTCTCACAGGTGTGAGGTGGGATCTCATTGTGGGTTTGATTTGCATTTCCCTGATAGCTAGGGAAGTTGAGCGTTTTTTTCATGTATCTGTTGGCTGTTTGCATGGGTGACAGATAGCAGTCTAGTTTCATTCTTTTGCACGTGGCTTTTCAATTTTCCAAGTACCATTTACTGAAGAGGCTTTCTTTTCTCCATTGTATATTTTTGACTCCTTTATCAGAAATTATCTGCATATATATATATATGTGTGTGTGTGTGTGTGTGTATATATATATCATATATATATGTATGTGTATATATATATGTGGGTTCTCAATTCTCTTCCATTGGCCTGTATGTCTGTTTTTCTGCCGATATCATGCTGTTTTGATTATTGTCACTTTGTAGTATGAATTGAAGTCAGGAAGTATACCTCTTGCCTTGTTCTTTTTTCTTAGGGTAGCTTTAGCTATTTGGGTTTTTTTGTGATTCTATACAAATCTAATGTTTTTTGTTCTATTTCTTTTAAAAATGCCATTGGTATTTTGATGGGAATTGCATTAAATCTGTATATTACTTTGGGTAATCTGGCCATTTTAACTTGTTGATTCTTCCAACCCATGAACACAGAATATCTTTCAATTTCTTTGTATCTTCTTCAACTTCTTTTAATAATGTCTTATATTTTCAGTGTATAGGTCCTTCATATTCTATTTTTTTTTTTATGTGGGTAACTCCCTGGCTGGGAATCGAACCCAGGCCACAGCACTGACAGCACCGAAGCCTTAAGCCACTACACCACCAGGGAACTCCCTCCTTCATATTCTTTGGTAAGTTTATTCATAGTGAATTATGGCTCTTTTCATTAATGTGATTTTGCTGTTTTTCAGATGTCCATCCAAGGCTCCATTTTAATGTTAAGTGAAGAGTTTAAAACTAAGACTCAATTATGCAGGAAAAGACTATATGTGTATGATATATTTATATTTACTTATATATTTATATCACACACACACACACACACACACACACACACACACACACA
The DNA here is from genome assembly GCA_004026885.1 of Lyroderma lyra. NCBI lineage: Eukaryota > Metazoa > Chordata > Mammalia > Chiroptera > Megadermatidae > Lyroderma > Lyroderma lyra. The sequence continues at coordinate 58,401 of PVJL010001240.1, read as the reverse complement.
CACTCACAGTGTTAATACTCTCCAGCAGCTAGGCAGATAGGAATAATGCAAACTGTAGGGAACTATGACCATGTCAAGGAGAGGGTATAAACATGGGATTTGGCCTTGTGTTCTGTGATGTTGGGAGGGTTTAAGGGAGCAAGATTTGCTCTAGATTGGGTGCTATCAGGAAGCAGAGCCAATTCTATGATGGGATATTGCTGTAAACCTTATCTAGAAGGAGGGCAGATTAGAGTGAGGCCAAAGCTACAATTGGTAACGAAGTGGCAGCTACTCATATTAGCCAGGAGAGGGAGATGTTTGGTCATTTTTGTTATTTGGACAATATGCATGTTTTGTCTGGGTTAAGACATGATTAAGAAATAATAGTTTTATTTTTGCCTTGATCCATCACTGTCACAGAGTGGCCTTGTTAGATGTTGCTGCTTGTGAAATTGTTTATGTTCAACAGGAGAACACCAAGGCCTAACTATGAGTGCAGGGCCAGCTGCTAGCCATACTAAGGCGTAACTGACAGTCCCAGGGCAGCTCCTGGATGGTAGGGGATGCTTCTTTCTTTGAATATAATATAATATAATATAATATAATATAATATAATATAATATAATCTTCATATCGTATTATTGTGTGTATGCATATACATATACATAGTATGTATAGGCTGTCAGGAAAAAAAATCCAGCCATAAATCCCTCTATCTTTCATATTACATGGCTGGACACTTTCTGGACGGCCCTCACACATATATACTTGTACATCCATAATCCTCTAACCCAGAGCCAACTACTATTAAGTTAGTGTTCTACCTTCCAATTATTTCTTCAATGCCCAGGTTTTCATTTGTTTTCTTTGCATAAAGACTTTAAGCCTACTATGTGGCTACTTTCAGAGACACTGATTTTCCCCTCTGAGACATCTACAAAGTTCTTATAGTACCTTCACCATTCAGCCCCACCCTCATCCCAGCATGGTCTCTCACCCTTGCAAGTTGCCCACCTCTCTTTATCTCCACATTCATCAGAAGCTTTTACCTACTTGAAATTCACTTGGGATTCACTGTGAGAACACCATAACAGGTGGCCTCTCCTGGGGGTGGGGTTGCATTTTGGCAGCTGAGGGGACCTAGCTGGTTCCCTACCGCACACAGGAAAAAAGGGGGCCTTAAAGGAAGGATGGAAGTTCAGGCTTAGCAAATGAGGGGAGGGGTAGGCACCCTGAAATTATACTGCTGAGATTTTAGGTCATCTGGGTTTCTGGGTGAGGGTTGGGGGATGCCCAACTTGATAAAGCAAGAGGTTTGAAACCAAACATGTGAAATGGGGTCCTGATTATCCCCTGGCTCTATCTGATCTCCGTCTTACAGCAAGTCACTAGGGAAATGGGAGCACAACAGCCTTGGCTAAGCATGTTCTGGCTGGCTCCTGAGGATGGAAGGAGTGTGTGCAGACTAGTCTTTTGAACTCTTGCTCTGGAAAGCCTCCCCTGACCCCTCCACTGTATGAGGTCCTCCCTATTACAATCTCTTTCAAAGTGGTGCTTTGGGGCCAGACTAGACCTGGGTTCCTAACCTGATTATACCAAGTTTCTTGGCCTCTCTGAAGCTGTTCCTACATGTCTAAAGAGGAGCTAAAAATAGTACCTTCTTTGTAAGATTTGTTGAGAAAATTAGAGAAAATGTACAGACAGTCACTGGCACGTAGTAGGTACTTAAAATGTGGTAGCTCATATCATCATCCTCACCATCACCAGACTTGAGCTCTCAGCAATGAAAAAGAAGGGTGGGGAATGTGACTTGACAAGATGAGTTCTCCACAAAGGTCACAAAGAGAAGACTTTTCTCTTCTGACCCATATCCTCTGTTCCCTTCTTCCCTCAGCTGAGAGCTGTCATAGTCTTCCCCTGTTAAAATCTATGCTTAGGTAAGATTAGGGTTGTAACAGGAAGGCTGGCCTTAAGCTGAAGGACTGAAACTTTAAGGGGGAAACACCAAGCAACAGCCAATGGATGGGAAAAAACTTGATGGAAAAGATTCACCTCTGTGCCCCCTAAATCCCTGCCCACTCCATACACAAGAAAAAGGTGAATTTTAGTCAGCAGGAGTTGTTATTAAGGAAGTAACATGGTTCTAGTAGGACACAATCATTTCCACTGCCATGCCACCAAGGGGGCTTCCTATGCTAAGATTTCCCTGACTTTTCACTCCTCAGACTTTCAGTTAAAGAGTTAATGATCTGTAAACAAATTTATAAATGCGGGCTGGTCTTTGGAAGAACTTCAAGAGTACTCCATCTTTAATCCCAACTTCTAATCTGCCTATTTTGGACTTTAAAATTTTAAAAAAGCCCTTGTAGTTTCCCCTACCTTTTCTGCCTTCTCCAATCCCTTCTATTTATCACAGCCTAAGTCTCCCTTTTAGTTCTCTGTCCACAGGGCTGAGTTAGAGGCTCCCTGAAAACAGGGGGGTAACATCTGATTTTAATAGTTGCTTCATTTCATCAAACACTTTCTACATGCCAGGCACTGTTCTCTCTCTCTCTCTCTCTCTCTCTCTCTCTCTCTCTCTCTCTCCCCCTCTCTCTCAATTTAAAACCTCTTCAAATGGGTATGATACACAGGAAGTTGTGACTATCATAGAGGAATTTCCTGTGTATTCTTCATTTAGTTTGCCCCAGGGGTTAAATCTTATGTTAATATAGTACTATATGAAAACCAGGAAAATGAGGCTGGTACAATGTGGATATGTAGTTCTATGTCATTTTATCACATGTGTAACCACCACCACGATCAAGACACAGAACTATGCCATCACCACAAAAATCTCCCTCAAGTTATCCCTATACAGTCACACCCACTCACCACCACCCGCCATGCCTAATCCCTGGAAACTACTCATTGGTTTTCTATCTCTATAATTTTGTCACTTCAAGAATGTTATGTACATGGAATCATACCGTACATAACTTTTAGAGGTTAGTTTTTCTTTTCTTCACTCAGTGTAATGCCTTTGATATCCACTCAAGTTATTGCACGTATTAATATTTTGACTTATTTTCCCTTTAATGAGAGTGCTTTTGGTTTGTCTAAGAACTCTATCAAGCCATAGGTTCTGAAGATTTTCTCCTATGTGTTCTCACCCTGACTCTAGAGAATGAGAACAAATCCTCTTTTCCCTGAAGCTCCACAGCTAATTCACCACATGTCCTGTTGATTCTGCTTCCTAAATGTGCCTGGACTCTGTCCACAGCTCTCCGTTTTCACCAGGCCCCACTAATGGAGGCTTCTGTAGCAGCTGTCCAACTGTCTCCTTATTTCCACTCTTGGCTGCCCCCCAAAGCCAGTGCAAACTTGGTTCTGTCTCCTGCCAGAAAAGCCCTTTAGTGTCTCCCCAAAGTTCTTTGGCTATAACCCAAATCCTGCTCATGGCCTGTGAGGCCCCATCTGTCTGGTCCCTATCTCCCAGAATTCACATTGAACCTCTCTCTTTTAACTTCACTGAGTCCCAACTCCTGACCTTCTTTCTGTTCGTTGAAAGTACCACATCATCTGGCCTTTCATTTGCTGTGTCCTCTGTGGCAGACAGCACTCTTCATCTACCACCTCCCCACCTAGCCAAATCCTACTCATCCTTCAGGTTTCAGCTTTAAATGTCACCTCCTCAGGAAAGCCTTCCCTGACTCCTCCATTGATTGAGTACCTCCCTATTATATAGTCTCTTTCAAAGCATTCAGCACAATTGTACTGAATTAGTTATTCATGAAATTAATTAAATCTTTGTCACTTCCACTGATGAGACTCTAAGCTCCCCAAGAGGCCATGGCTATCTAGTTCACTCTTAAATTTCCAGCTTCTAGACAAGTGTCAGCTCTTTGCGGCTGCTCGGTGGATTCCTCCTGGCTACATGCATGAAGGGAAGTAAAAGCACTGTTCATACGTTACTGTGACTTTAAAAGACAGGGAGGAGCTTTATTGGAGCTGTTGGGAGGAAGGGTTTTCCAAATGACACACTGACTGAACAGCTGGATGTTCCAGAGGCCTCACTGCGAACTCGACCCCCTTTTTCTTCCCTCTTCAAACCTCCCTTCATGTGTGAGAGGCCCTGAGAAGGGAGAAGGTTTTTATGAGGTGCTAGGGACCCATTTTTTGAGTCTTATATGTCTGCAAAATGTTGGCAGTTTCTGCAAGACACTTAGATTTCAGACTTGGCAGCACTAACTGGAAAGCATCTGTGGATCTTTAAGAAGTAGGTTGTGGCCTCACAGTAATAAAGGGCTCTTTTAACCACTCTATTTAAAGGGCAACCCCTTCCTCTTTCTCCCCCATTAGGCTGTGAACTCCACAGCAGCAGAGAGCCTGCCCTGTTCACGACTGTATCCCAGTGCCCAACACATAATAGGTAGTTCATAAACATTCATTAACCGAAGGAATGGTTCATGAATAAATGAGAAACCAAATGAATGATTAGGCGACTTACTGGAAGTCCCACAAGTTGTCCAGAAGCCAAAACTGACTGGCCTGAGCATATGCTCTTATCCTCATACCTCCTGCTTCATATCTTCCCTGAGAACTCTGCCCCCTCATGCTAGACTGGGACCAGCTGGAGGGCAGGCACAGTGGCCAGGCGGACACAGCATGGGACCGATAGGAGGAGGTACTTAGTAAGCACTTGCTGAATGACTTACTGACTGCTCAACAGCCTCCCTTCAACCTGTCCCCCATTCAAACCTTCCTGGCCTCAGAGCTGCTCTCTGCTTTCCAAGTTGGCAACTTACAAATGGGTAAACTAATTCAAGCAAATGGTTTGCGATACTCTCCCTCTCTAGCAGTATGTACACTCTCACATTTCAGTCTTATCAGAGATCTGGTGGGGTCAGCCGTGGGCAGTCTGGATGTTTTCTGGGGGGAAAACATCCAGGGCCTATGGGTGAGGGAAAGGGGATGCTACCTACTCCTCAGCCTGCTTTCTGGGGAAGCCCTGCCTTGCTTCTCTTCTGTGTCTGAGTGAGCCTCTGAGGACACTCTGGGCTTTTGGGATGGGTAAGAATAAAAACACCCTACCTACTCCACCTCCAGCTGTCACCAGTGAGGAGAAACTGGAAGAGGTGTCTGGAAAGGCCGTGGAGAGCCCCCTGTGAGAGGCACTGGGAGAGACCCAAATCCTAAACTGGTTTCTCTGCCTTTGAATAGGTCACTTGAAAGCTCAGAGCTGGAAAGGAGGGAAGCCATCTCCCAAGGCAGTACTCCATGGAGACTGCCAGACCTGCTGTGACAGTGGCTCTTCTACATAGAAAGTTGTGTGGAAAGGCATGCTGGGGCCTGGTCACAATTCCCTCAGGATAGGCTCCAGGTTGGAGCAGCGAAGAGGTGCATTTCTTTGTCTTAGCTTTTCCATGTGCACTGCCTCCATGCTATGAAAATGTCTGGCTCATGGGTCTGGGCCTGGTAGTGCCACTGACGTACTCATTTTCTGAAACTTGGGCAGATCTGGGTTTGCAAATATAGACTGGGACGCTCCCTGCTATGCTTGCCTCAAGAGGGTATTGAGGAGCAAAGGTGATAATGGAGAGAAAAGCTATTGTCAAAGTTAGATGCTTTTCTTTTCTGCAGGCCTCTCTAGTCACCTGAATTGGCAGCTGGCCTATTTCATAGGCCCTGGTTCTCTCCATTCCATGATGCTTCTAAATCGAGTGATCCCCAAGCCAAGGAGCTATCTACATGGGCTGCTACTACAAAGGGCTCTTCAGAGCCTCCCTGAGCAGACTTCTGTCCCGCTGGAGGCTGAACCTTCCTTCGCTCCTATTAGAGCCAACTCCTGATTTTAAGCATTCTTTTAGTATCAGTGTTAACAAGCCCTTCCTAAGCTCCTACTAGGGCAGAGACTTGGGCTAACCCATGAGGATACAAGAAGGCCTAGGACACACTCCCTTCCTTCAACTGAAGTAATGAGAACAAGAAAGAAGGAAGCAAGGGAAGAAGACCTTCCTTTTGTGTATTGCTTTAGAATTTACTAAGTGTTGCCACATTTTCATTGAATCTTCAATTTTTTTTTATAGGTCATAAAATGGAATCCCAGAGAGGCTAAGCAATTTGTCCAACGTCACGAAGACCGGAACCTCAAGGTATCCTGATTTTAAATTCAAGGCATTTTCTTCTACAAAAAGCCGTCCTTCTCTGGGTGGCGAACACATAATACAACACATAGACAATGTACTATAGAATTGTACACCTGGGACCTATGTAGTTTTTACTAACCAATGTCACCCCAATAAATTTAACAATTAAAAAAAAGTTGTCCTTGCATGATCTCTAGGAGGTCCTGTTGAAATAGATATAAATGGGAGTTGAGGATAATACAATTAAAAAATCTCAAGCAACTGGCAAAATTCGCCATTTACTTGAGAATACTGGTTGCTTGAGTTCCGGTTAACAGAGAGTCTACTTACATTTATCCAGCATCTACCAGCCCCCATGGGTACCAGTTAACCGAGAGTCTACTGTTTCAGTGCCTTGACTGCCCACTAACACCTCAACATGAATTACGATAGCAGGGCCCAAGAGAAGAGGATTAAACAGAACACAAAGATCTTTTTTGTTTAATTGAACTTTTTATTTTGAGCTCGGTTTACATGCAGTTGTAAGAAATAACACAGAGAGATCCAGCTACCCTTCGCCTGGTTTCTCCAATGGTAACAGCTTACAAAACTATAGCACATGCTCAGAACCAGGGTATTGGCATTCAATCTAATCAAGACAGAGACCATTCGCATCTCTACAAGGACTCCTCATGTTGCCCTTCTTTCTCACCTCCACTCTCTCCTCAACCCCTGGAAACCACTAATCTGTTCTCCATTTCTATCATTCTTTCATTTCAAGAATGTTATCTGAATGAAATAATATATAGGATGTCACCTTTAGGGATTGTTTTTGCGCTCAGCATAATTATCTGGAAATTCACCTAGGTTGTTGAATGTATCAAGACTTGATGCTGGAGTTCCCTGGTGGTGTAGTGGCTTAAGGCTTCGGCACCGGCGCTATCAGCGCTGCAGCCTGAGTTCGATCCCCATCCAGAGAGCTACCCACATAAAAAAAAAAAAGGCAAAAAAAAAAAAAAAGACTTGATGCCTTTTGTCGCTGGGTAGTATTCCATCGGATGGATGTATCAGCTTGCTTAACCAGTCACGTGTTGGAGGACCTCTGGGCCAATTCTGGTTTTTGGCTATTATGAATAAAGCCGCTATGATCGTTCATGTAGAGGTGTTTCTGTGGACATAAATTTTCATTTCTCGGGGATAGATGCTCAGGAGTGTAATTGCTGGATCTCTTTGTATTTGCATATTTACCTTTGTAAGAAACTGCCAAACTGTTTTCCAGAGTGGCTGTACCATTTTGCATCCCCACCAGCAATTTATGAATGATTCAGTTTCTCTAAATCCTCACCAGCATTTGATAGTGTTGCTATTTTTAAAAATCTTCCTGATAGGTATCTCATGGAGGTTTTAATTTTCATTACCTTAATGACTAGTGATATTGAACATGTTTTAGTGTTTGTTTGTTTCTTTTGTTTTGTTTTTGCTTTTTGGTATGTGGGTAGCTCCCTGACTGGGAATCGAACCCAGGCCGCAGCGCTGACAGCACCAACGCTGAAGCCTTAAGCCACTACACCATCAGGGAACTCCGTTATTGTTCTTATTGACCATCTGTATATCCTCTTTAGTGAAATGTCTGTTCATGTAATTTGGCCATTTTTTAATTGTATTGTTTTTCTGTGGTTGAGTTTGAGCATCCTTATTATATTCTAGAAGATGATAGTCTGGTATTGAACATGTGGTTTGAAAATATTTTCTCCCAGTCTGAGCTTGTCTCATCATCTTCTTAGCAGGGTATTTCACAGAGCAAAAATTTTTGTTTTGATGAAGTCCACTTTATCATTTTTCTCCTTTTGTGGATCATGCTTTTGGTGTCAAGTTTAAGAACTTTGCCTAGCCCTAGATCCTGAAATTTTTCTCCTGTGCTTTAGATCCTGAAATTTTTCTCCTGTGCTTTATTTCCTCAAAATTTTTAGTTTTACATTTAAATCCACCATCTATTTTTTTGAGTTATTATTATTATTTTGTCTATGAATGCCTACTGTTCCAGTACCATTTGCACCCTTGTTATCAATTATTTGGGCATATTGGTGTGGGTCTAGTTCTGGGTTCTCTGTTTTGTTCATTAATATGTCTACCTCTACCAATGCCACATTGTCTTGATTAGTGTAGTTATATAGTACATCCTGAAATCAGATAAACTAATTCTTCTCACTTGTTCTTTTAAAATTTATCTATTTTAATTCTTTTTCCTTTCCATATAAATTTTAGAATAAACTAGCTGGGATTTTGCATTATACCTGTACATATTTTGGGGACAGAATTGCCATCTTTACTATGTTGAGTCTTCTCATCCAAAAATACCCATATGTCTCTTCATTTATTTGAATCTTTGATTTCTTTCATCAGTATTTTGTAATTTTCTGCAAACAAGTGTCAAATATATTTTGTTAGATTTATACTTAAGTATTTTAGTTTTTTGAGAGTCCTTGTTATATTCTAGAAGATGATAGTCTGGCATTGAACATGTGGTTTGCAAATATTTTCTCCCAGTCTGTAGCTTGTCTCATCATCCTCTTAGCAGGATATTTCACAGAGCAAAAATTTTTGTTTTGATGAAGTCCACTTTATCATTTTTCTCCTTTTGTGCATCAGGCTTTTGGTGTCAAGTTTATACAGCATTGTATTTTTAAATTTATGTGTCCATATATTTATTGCTACTATATAGAAATATAATTGATTTTTCTATGTTGATCTTATATCCTGTGACCTCTGCTGAATTCACTTATTAGTTCCAAAAGATTTTTTGTAGCGTGCATGGAGTTTTCTATTTAGGCAATCATATTGTCAGCAGAGGCTCAGGGGGATGTCTAAGAGAGGACTCAACCTGGAACAGCAGTGATAGAGTTCTTGTTGCCACACAAGAAAGAATTCAAGAGCAAGACAGATGCAGCCAAGTATATAAATTTATTGTGTACCAAAGTACACACTTGAGAGTAAAGTATGGGGAAACGCAGAGAGGAGTTGCACTGAGGAAGTGCTGACCCAGGGTATTTATACCTCCGGGAGGCAGGTTATGGTACGGTCCCATTGTAGCAACTTCAATGCAAATGAAATTACAATAAAATTATAATAAGTCATAGGGATAAGCTGGAAGAAACTGGTTTCTTGCCCAGCTGCAGGTGCTGGATACATTTACTTTGCTACCAGTGAAACACCTCACCCTGCACCTTGGAGGGTGTTCTCCGTTTCCTGGGATACATGTTCTGCTCTAGTGTCATTAGAAATAGTTTTATTTCTTCCTTTTATATCTGTATGCCTTCCCATGTGGCGGAGCCTCATAACTGCTGGGCAGTAGTGAAATTCCTCATTTTTCAATATGCCTTCTCTGATACCACTCTAGTGGGAGATAGGAGCACTTCTTATGGCCTCATGAGGGTGTAAGTGTGTGCTCTACACTAGGCTTTTCTGACTTTAGTGAGGGTGGGGTCACAGTCTTTCTGTGGTTTATTACTGGTGTAAAGCAGTTATTTAATATTTGTTCTTATAGACTTCCCCTTTCCTTGTCTTTTGGCTGGGGGGAGCAAGTTTTGCTTGGAGTATTTTTTTTTGGTGACTGTGTCTTTTGTCCTTTATTGCTTGTTGGAGTTTTCCAAAGTCTGAGATATATGATGCAAAAAATAAACCCAAGGATCTCACCACCATTGATGCTCTTCATGTCTAGTCTGTTTTCTTCTCTCTACCCTCGAGTCACCCCCCACCCCCTTCCTTTTTCTTCTTCTTTTTAACATATAATGTCCACCATTCTTATTTGTACTTAGTGGGAAGAATGGGGAAAAGTATATCTACCATCTTCCAGGGAGTGGAAGTCTCCATAGGAAGGTTTTATTTGGCAAAGAAGGCAGGAGAGAGAGGAAGAGATCTGGATTGTGGACTTTACCACCCAGCCTAGGTATGGTGGGCCTCCCTCTGGGTCAAGTGCCACCATGGGGCCAGGTTAAAGTCATCCCAATGGTCCTTGCTGCCTGAGGCACCTGATGTTGGGAGGGATGCATAAAGGGCCAGGTTGGAGGCTCCAAAACATGGCTCAGATCCTAGACCCAATTGGATCATGTTGAGGCTTCAGAAGACTTGGACAGGCCCCATAACAGCATAGGCCGGGATTCCTGAATGAGTCGGCCAGACTTCCAGCAGCCAGTAGGTGGCACCTGGCATCAAGGAATTCAGATGTGGGTCTCCCAGAGAGCCCAGTGGCTGTGGCCTCAGCTGGGTGGTTCCAATTGTGAGCTCATCTAATTCAACCAGCTCCCATTCCTTTAAACCCACAGGGCCCGGCAGTGAGACTGAGCCATACTTCAAAACACAGAGACTACCCTAGACATCGTTGCTCAGAAAGTGGGAGATTCTCATGAAGGATTCTTGGGTATCTAGTGGGCAGGGAGTCGCAGCTTTTTATTTCAGTTATTATGAAGGTTTGAGAAAATTCAGGTTCGTTGAAAATGAAATCATTGAGCATCAGGAGCATTTTGTGCAGCCATCATTCATTCATTCATTCATTCATTCATCAGATATCATTTTGTACTAGGCACAATTCTAGGCACCATGAATAAAAACTAGACAAAAATCCCCTCTTCTAAGGAACTTTCTAGAAGAATTGTTGCTCAAAATCTTGCCTTTCTCAATGAACAATGTTTAACACAGGTCTGTAGACTGGGGTGATATTGCAGGCCTTGAGATCAGGATTTTGAATGACAGTACACTCTCTGGGTTCTGAACTGGGCCTGCACTTCAGAATTACGGGGTGGGGGTGCTTATTAAAAATGCAGATTCCTGACCCTTATCTAAGATCTACTGAAAATGACTCTCTGGGCCTCCTGTCTGTCTATCTTTCTGCCCTTGAGTAAATTAAGCACTTTCCTATTTCAGCAGGGTTTCTTCTGTATTTGCTCTTCTAATATAACATCTTTTCCATGCCTGGCTCCTTCTATTCACTGAGGCCTCAGTCAAATCTCACCTTCTATGAAGGGCCTGCCCCGTTCACCATCTGTAAAATCACAACCCCACCTTAGTTTCCGTATCACATCTGTATTGTATCTACTTTATACCACACATGGACTCTTGCAATTACTTTCTCTCTTTCTTTCCTATCTCACCCACTAAATTCTAACCTTCTTGTGGACAGAGATTCTGTCTTGTTCACTACTGGATTTTTAGTGCCTGCAGCAGTGCCTGGCATGTAGTAGGTGTTCCCTGAATAGTTGACTCCAGTTGAGTGACTGATGGAGGTGAATTTGGGACTCTACCTGTTAAACAAGTGTCTCAGGTGAGTCTGGTGCCTACTAAAGTTTGACAACCAATGTCTAAGAACCAGAGATAGAGAAGTAGGAGACTGGGCTGAATGTAGTGGGTGTGCTCAAAAATGTTCCCCACTTCAAACATTAACCCACTATCTTGTGATTTGGCCCATTTCCTTATGAGGAGCTGGGGCAAGCCAGGAGAAAATTGCTGATGATTTAAATTAGCCAGTCAAAAGAATTTTAATTCACTGAGGTTCAGGTGTGGCTCCAAGGAAATTGAAATATTTTTATATTTCAGTCTGAGAGTTTATTATAGCACATCTACGTCTTTTCAATTCATTCTTGACTTACACTTATCAAAAAAAACAGTGTTACCTCCCTGTGTGCACTGCAGTTAGCAATAGAGATTTGGGAAGCAGAGTGAAGCCAACCTAGAATCATTGTTTTAAAAATTCATCACAGTGATCTGCAAAGCATACAATTCCCAGGTGCCTAACGAAAAATGGACTTTACTGCATTTTTTTACCCAGCTTTGTGCCCTCCATTATGACCTCCACCTTTATAGCCAGATCCAAGTTGCCCAGAGGAACCAGCTACTTTGTTGACATGTGGGTTCCTGGTCCTGCTCCACAGAGTGGCTATTGCTTTGACATCTGGTATCTGGCTGGGGGTAGAGAGGCAGAGATATAGAAAATGATCCAGAAGCATTGGACCACATGGTGGGTGGTAAGTTGGTGACAGAGTGGCTCCTGGGAGAATCACTGAAATGGCAGAACCCTGCTTGCTCCTGCAATGGTCAGATGGCTGAGGTGCTAAGTGCCCCTGTTGTAATGCCCTCTGTAAGTGCGGCTCAGAGTGCATATGCCACCATTTCCCATTTGGGGTTTCTCACAACCAAGTCTTATCAGCAAAGATAGCTTGCCCATGAAACCCTGAGTCTTGGGCAGAACAATGGGACCAGGAGAACAATGAGGCCAGTGCCACCCAGCAGGGCTATTGTTGGAGAAACATTAATAGGTTCTTTGGGTGTCTGGGCCACACACAATTTGTCATCTGTGAGCCCTGGTCATCTGTGGCTGTTTTCAGATGTGGTCTCCGGGGTCTCAGAGGGATGTGGCTGTGACCAATGGCAGTGAGGCCTGTTTTGTTGTATAGCTGGACTCATCCTGAGCTTGCTAGTTATGGTTTTTATTACATCCACTAAAGCAAGGTTTGTTTTTATTTTTTAAAAATTTATACATTCGATTCCCAGCCAGGGAACTACCCAAAACACAAAACAAAACAAAACAAAAATTTATCCAAGAGACACTCAAGATTCTATTTAGGGAAAATTGAATACTCCGTATTGTTTATTTACTAGGAGGTGTGGGGGCTTCTTTTGGCCTTGTTTGTCAAGCTGGAATCCTTATTGAGTACCACTCACAGAGAATCAAAATAAGGAGCAGGATGTACTTTTAAGAGCAGATTACAGGGCTCCCATACAGTGTTGGAGACTGGCTGGACTTCAAAGGGCATCCTTAGAGGTGGGACAGGTTAAAAATGCCCAAATGCCCTCCTGTAGAGAAAAAAATATTTAAAGAAATAATAAAAGTTATTAAAAACAAAACTAATTAAAGCAAGAAAATAGAGAAGGAGTAGGCTTCAAGAGGGGCCCGTCTCTTCTCCAATTTTGGCTAATGTAGCACTTTCATTTGGAGAATGTGAGAGAGGGTACAACTGCCACTTGAACATGCGTGGCTGACTCAGCAGAACCCATCAGAGTAAGTCATTGCACTTGCAGTCTTCGCAAATGGATGGCCAGCCTCGGCGGGCGGGAGGGAGCTGACATGGAGATTACACTCTGGTCATTCTCCTCTTGCCTAGTGCACAGCCAAATGACATTTAGAGGAATGGCTCAGCTCGCACTGCAACCATTCAAAGAAAAGAACATGAATGAGTAACTATTACTTACACAGTGCCCGCCCTGTGCCCAGACCCTGTTTGAGGGCTTTACGTAAATAATATAATTTAAACCTAACACTAATCCTCAGAGGTAAGGACGATTGTGATCCCCATTTTTTCAGGGAAGCTACAGTGGCAGAGGGACAAATGCTATAAAAAATGAAGGTGTGGTTATGTTGGCTCTGCAGATTCCTTTAGATTATCAAGAGCCACAGTATTTGGGGGGGGTCCATGGGAGGTACCAAGGGAAAAGAGGGAACTCTTTGTAGATGTTTGCATGCAGGCAGTGATGTCACTCTTTACCCTCTACCCCCATAGCCTTCTGTATAGAAAACCTGTTGCTGATTATTCTGGTCTCTGTCTTGTTAACAAACCTCATCATCAATTGCTAGCTTTAAGAAGTGTTTCCTTAAAAATGTATTCAGGGAGCTCCCTGGTGGTGCAGTGGCTTAAGGCTTCGGTGCTGTCAATGCTGTGGCCTGGGTTCGATTCCCAGCCAGGGAACTACCCACCTACAAAAAAAAAATGTATTCAGGAAACATGTTTCTTATTCTAAGCTTTAGATAGCAGGGAATTAGGCTTCTTAATGGTTGACTTTTTTTTTTTTTTTCCTTTTGGGAGGGTATTGATTACTCTCAGTTAAGTTTTTTTAGTAAAGTGCTCTGAACATGTAATGTAAGTGATAATTATCATTATTGTGCTTATTATTAGCAGAGTAATGTCTATTGTTAGAAGCAATTAGGCCTCCTATCTGTGGCACTTCATATGCAGCAACTAGTCTCCTCATCTACCCAATGTGTCCTACTTGGGGTGGTTACTGACAGTTTAGTAAAACCAAGGGGTTTTGACTAACAGTTGCTGTGACCTGAAGGAACAGCAGGCTGGAAAGTAAGTGGGTCTCTCTTTACCTTTCATATGTCCATTGGCTGATGTAGGCAGCTCTAGAACAGGAGGTTAATTTATTTGTTTTGTTTTGTTTCGTTTTCGGTGGTTCCCTGGCTGGGAGAGGAGGTTAATTTAAAAACAACATCAACAACAATAACAGCAACAAACCCCCCCAACTCTGTTGAGAATATACTTCACATACCATGCAATTCAACAGAATTTTTAATAAGCTTTTATTATGGGCATTTCTAAATAGACACAAATATGGAGAGAACAATAGAATGAATTCTCATGAACTCATCTCCCAGCTTCAACAAGAACAACCCATGCCTAATCTTGCTGTATCTATCCTGCCACTCCCTGTGCCCTTCACCCCCACATACCTGGGAGCATTTTAAAATAAATCCCAGATAACATATCATTTCACCTATAATACTTCATTGTGCATCTCTAACAGAGAGCATGCGAAAAAACATAATCACGGGACCTAGTCTGTGTTCATATTTGTAGATCAGAAGTTTCTGTAATGTGGGGTCTTGGGGCTGGGTGGGTGGAGAGATTCATGAAGGAGCTTGTGTGGATGTATATATACTCTGAAACTATACAGAGGATAGTGTGTTTGAATATTTTGTGAGGGGGTACACCAAAGAAGTGCAGGACTCTGTGGATGTGTCTAGGGGAGGAGGGAGAAGATCCAGAGCTTTGGGCAAATTTCAAATGAGTGTGTGATCCCATTAAGGTATACAGTTCCTGGTCTAGATGAACAGGCTGAGCTGTATTGGTCCAGCTACCAGACTTTTGTTCTTCAGTGACCAGGACTGGGAAGCAGATGTATTAGGAAGATTGCTAAGCAGCGTCAAGCCTGGCATTGAGGCCTTGACATTGTAACCTGCACTATAGGTCAAATCAGGAGGAGGCAGCATAATGTCAAATAGTGCCCTAAAGCTTCCCAGTGCCTCAGAAACTTCAGCTGTAGTGTGAAACATGCAGGTTCCTGGGCCTACTACCTCAGGATTCTGAGACAATAGCTGTGAGGTGGGGCCTGGGCATCTGCTCATGTTAACCAAGCTCTTGCTTTGAGAAACATGCCTTGGCTAAGAGCTGGGTTTTGGAGTTCTACAGCCCTGGGTCTGATTCTTGTGCAGGCTTGGGCAAGTCATTAAATCTTTCTGTAAAGTGAGCCTATTTATACAACCTACACTCTAGGGTTGTTGTAAGGATTAGGTTAGCTAATATATGTAAATGACACATAAAGTGCCTTGCATGAAAGATAATGCCCAATTGGATGGTAGTCATGGTTCTTATTCTTTAAAATGTCTCAAAGTGACAGACCTTGGAAGGGCTCCCCTTTCTTCACCCAGGATTACAGGGGTTTATTGTCCATCTCATAGAATTATAGAGATTTAGTATATGTGATGCTGAAACAAGCACAAGAATTACAGAGATTTAAAAAGTAGCAGAAAGTTTATCTGATTCGTGGGGCCTCTGGGTTCTACTGACTTCAACTAACAATAATGAAGCTGAAAAAGCTGTTGGGCTCAGATGGTATTATCAAACTCTATTGGTCACGGTGAAACTGGAATGTTTCTTTTTCCAGGGGCCTTCAAGGCGTGGGCAGTCTCAGTTGTTTTATCAGTCAGGAAAGTTTCTATAGCAAAGCTAGTCTGTTTCTTTTATTTTTTATTTTCTGGTAGCTCCCTGGCTGGGAATCAAACCCAGGCCATGGCATTGAGAGTGCCGAAGCTTAGCCACTACACCACCAGGGAACCCCTGCCAGTCTGTTTCTTAAGCCACACTGAAGAGGTGATGAGGGAATGTAGATGACATGGGGCCAGTCCATGTCACTTGGAGGAACATAACTCAAAGCTCACGTCCAGCTAATGAGAGAATGACGAGCACTCTACATGCACAAGGGCTCACTGTAATGCCTATGACCTTTTCCAGCTTCAAAACTGTGGTAGTTTGGGGGGATCCAGAGCTGGGAAGCACCAGTGCTGTGTCCGAATTTTTACTATGAGGTAAAAGCCCTGCTAGACTTCAAACTCCATAAGGGCAAGCCCTTTCTGGGTCCCTTGAGAAAATTGTAGCATCAATCCAGATACCCAGGCTTTAACCCAGGATGATCTGCCCATGAACCCTGAGGCCTAAGGTTATGCTCAACTGCCTTGCCTCCAACCCTCTTCAAGGTAATTAGACTTTCTAACTTGGCTGCTGCCCTTATTTTCCAATCTGAACTCTATCCTAGTGTCTACCCACTGACTTTTCAGGTCTTCTCTCTTGTTTTCTGGCTCTGCACTAGCCCTTGGAAATAACAAATGAACCTGGCTTTCCCAAAGCAAACCCTCTGATCTCCCAGGATACAGCTCATGCTTTGTTAGGGACTTAAGGTAATTGTTTTGCTCAGGGGATCTTAGCTGGTTTCTTCCACCCCCAGAGGGCTGATGGGATAAGCTGTGGATGCAAATGAGTAGTAATAGGCTCTAGAGAGCACTTGCTGTCCAGGTCACTGCAAGAGAATGACTAACTAGTCAAATGAGAAAGGGAGTGAGCAACAAATTCTTCCTTCCTCTGGCCAGTGCTCCTACTTGTCCAACTGTGCTCAAAGATCCAGGTAAAGGGCAGTGACCTTTTTATAATGGAAGGAACTTTGAATGCCAACTATGGCTGATCTTGTGACTATTCATGATGGCTGACAAGCACGTCGGCCACGTTTCGTTCCAGAGGCCTTAGGCTGCAGGGTCATTGGAATCAATGGGGAGGTAGGACTGAGGTATATTAGCAGAGTGAAACCTTGACTGATCAGAATCTTGGGGAAGAGGGTAAGTGGAAATTTCTATAAAGCTGAGGTTCTAGGATTTCCCTGGTGGTGTAGTGGCCAGGCTTCAGCGCTCCCACTGCCATAGCGTGGGATCAATCTTCGCTCAGGGAACCAACCAAAAACAAAAACAAAAACAACTGAGGCTTGAGCAGAAAGCCTATTTTGTCATACTCCTTGTTGGAAGAGTTACCAAAGTATGTGACTTTACCTTCCGGCCTTAAGGGCTCATCCTTGTGACTGTGATGAGCCTTTGTGTGGTGACTAAGCTTCCTGACTAACTGAGATCACTGCCCAAGCTGGGGACTGACACCAATAGAGTGTAAGACTGTGACTCCAGTGGATGTCCCAGTAATTATGCATTTATGTGAGTTCATGTGTGTGTGTGTGTGTATGCGTGCACACGCGCGTGTCTTTTTGTTTTGCAATGTTGATTTTTCTCTAAAAGGAGAGTTAAGAAGAATGTTTCAGAGGGGAGGGTCCAGATAATTAACCATCTACCCTCCTAGGAAATAGAATTTTCCAAACTGAAATCATTTGGGTCAGGGATAACCTCACCTCTTGGAAAATCAGACAGAAAGCAGAGTTGGAGGGTGGGATGGGACTGCCAACAACATCTTGTTTGGTGTTCCCAGTTAGACTAACTTTAAGTTGGGTTTCTTTGTTCACTTGAGTTTACTTATGGGAGAGCAGCCCTGGGGTCACTGAAGAAAACTTCATAAGACACTATTGTGTTGGATAC
Source organism: Lyroderma lyra (assembly GCA_004026885.1). Classification (NCBI taxonomy): domain Eukaryota; kingdom Metazoa; phylum Chordata; class Mammalia; order Chiroptera; family Megadermatidae; genus Lyroderma; species Lyroderma lyra. The sequence goes on along the minus strand of PVJL010001240.1, from coordinate 40,638 downwards.
TGTGGGGGACACAGAGAGCTAGGAAGCTTCTTTATTTCTCTTTGTGCTTCTTATCTGGTAGTAGATACAAAGAAGTTGAGTTGGGGAACAAGGAGTCACATTGAGCACCAGTCACAAGTTTCTTGAAATTTCTCAGATCCTGTTCTGGCCAAAGTCCATGAACTTTCATTAGGCACAAATCTGTTGTTTCTGGGATAGAGAATTAGTAAGGCCATTAATTCAATCCAGAAAACTTTATTGAATGCATACTTTGGGAAAGGTCTGGTGTTGCATGCTAAAGATACAGAGATGAATAAAATATTATTCCTACCTTGGAGAGCCTTTAGTTTGATCAGATAATTACAGTGAGATAGGTGTGTTGACGGCCTTACATGGAACACAAGGCTGTAGTCCGGGGATGGGACAGAGAAGACCTCAAAGAAGGTAGGTAAGATTCACCAGGTTGGAGGAGAAAGAGGGGAGGCACTTTTTGGGTAGAGGTGGTATACAAGTGTAAAATAGTATAGCACACCAATAATGAATTAGGCAGCTCATAGGCCTATAATTTGTCCCTCTAATTGATATAAATGGTCTGAGGCCCCTGGGGGAAGAGAGAATGGTGGACACAATTTAGCTGTGGCTAATGCTTGTGTCTTACCAATTGTTTCCACTTCACTCTGAAGGCCCTGGGGAGACAGGGAAGTACTTTGAAAACAGGAATTGACATGGGATGATTTGAGTTTTAGAATGTTCCCTTTGGAGGTTTTGTAGATGGTGGCGATAGAATAAGTTGACTAATAGCAAAAGAACTATGGAGAAGATTACTTCTCTGGTCTAGAAAGTGATGAATTGGGGATGTGCAGTAGTGGAGAGGGTGAGCTATGGGTGGATTGGAGAGCCATTTTGGATTTCAAATCTACATAGTTTATTGATTAGTTGACAGTGCAGTGTTGATGGACAAGATAGAGCTGAGGACGGCACTCTAGTTTTTGACTTAGAAAACTGGGTGAGAGTAGAAGATTTTAGGGGATTGTAAATTAAGGAGAGAAAACAAGTTCACTTTTGGAGAAGTTGAGCTAGACATACCCATGGGCCATCCAGGTGGAGCTGCCAGGAGGCAGCTAGATGATAAGAGAGAGGCCCAGTTTAGTGGTGTTTCTGAGGAGGCACTTGAAACTAATATTGGGGAGTTCCCTGGTGGTGTAGTGGCTAAGGCTTCATCAATGGCGCTGTCAACGCTGCGGCCTGGGTTCAATTCCCAGCCAGGGAACTACCCACATAAAAAAAAAAAAGAAAAAAAAAGAAATTAATATGGTATGCTAGCTATATTTTTAATAAAAATATTTTTATAAAGAGAGGAGTAAGGACCTACTTGAGTTAGAGTTCCTGACACCCCAGCCAATGTTCTTTCCATAGGGCAGGGGTGAGTAAAGACAAGCATGAGCAAAGTCTTAGAGGTGCTAAGAGGTCATGTGCAGGGAAGAATCAGACCAGGAAGCAGTCACAAACTACCTTGTTCAGTAAGCATTGCAGCAAAGTCTGAGAAGTTCAATTTGATTTCCACCTATTCCAGGGCTTCCCTCAAGTCTTGTGACAGTTTGTGGCTGGCTCTTGCCATATGCCTCTTCAGTGCAGACTGACAGTGTATGTTTTATTGGCCTGCCCATGCTGAAGCCATATTGTCAGTGAAATATGTTTATGCCTTCTATTTTCCCAGCACAGAATATTTCTGATAAGAAACTATTTTATTCCCACAGCTTACATATTTTCAAACAAAAGAACCATAGAGTCTTCATTTATAAACTTCTGCTGCCCTGGTGTTTGGTCAGGAAATAACAAGTTTTTACATGGTGTCAAAAATTAATCAGTTCGCATCTCCTCCCACAAAAACTGCTGTTCCACAAATGTGGAGGTTGGAAACCCAACTCTCTTGGCTCCCAGACTACCTTGTTATACAGCACTCATAAGTAAGAAGGCAACCCTTCGTTAGATCTGTTTATCTTAGCAAATGAACAGAGGTGCCCAGGATCTAGCCACCCATCCCTGGACTTTTAGACTCTTAGCCCTGAATAAGGAGCTCAAAGGAATTGGCATCTTCTTGCTGTGGCTACATTCCATCTGAATTCTGCCTTATGCTTACTGGGCTAAGGGGTTTCCTCCCTCTGGATGAACATCAGCAGAACACACCCCTGATATGTGGGGAGAAGACACTGAGGGCCACAGGACTGTAAACATTTTATTTTGTACTTCCATTCATTCAAAATGTATTTGTTAAGCTCTCTACTATGACCAAGTATGGTGCTTGTTACAGCAACGAGCAAAATGGCACATAGTCCCAGCCCTCATGCAACTTATACTCTAGTGGCAAGCCAGACATTAACCACACAATCAGAGAAATGAATGTTATAATACATTTGATAGAAGTTCTAGAAAGGAGAGTTATATGTTATGAAAGCACCTAATAGGGGAGTTCTTACTTGCCAGGAAATAGGGAAGGCTTCCTGGAGACAGTGAGGATTTAGCTGAGGACTGAAAGATAAGTAAGCTTGAACTAGGCAAGGAGTGGAAGGAAAAGTATTTCAAGCAGAGGAAACAGTATGTGCAGAGGCCCTGTGGTAGGCCTGCAAGAAGGCCAATGTGGTGGGGCAGAGAGGGTATCAAAGGGAAGCATGGCAGGAGTTGAGACTGCAAAGTCAGCAGGCCTCCAAGGCCAAGCCAGTATGGGGACCCTGAAGGCCTTGTAAAGGAGTTTGATCTTTACCTTAAGAGCCACGGGGAGTTCTTGGTAAATTTCTTTTTGAAAATGTCAGCCTGTTGGAGGGGTATTTTACTACTTAGGAAAGAAAAGTGTTGTTTTCTGTCTTTGAACCTATGTAGGTATATTAACATGTAAATAAATCTCTTTTCCTACTGTCCTGGGTTCCAAGTGTAAAAGTCATCCTGAAATGGAAGAGAAATCTTTAGTCTTGGAGGAGCCTAACAGGATGACGAGACCTACGTCATGCTGGGAATTGTGGGCTGACATTGACCCTTTAATAGCACTTTCCCAATTGTGGTTTCCATTTTATTATTTAACCCAGGTCTCTTTCTCTCCTCCAGCCACTGTACTCATTTAATTTTTTTTTAAATTGTGGTACAATATACATCACATAACGTTAACTATCTTAATCATTTTTAAGTGTGCAGTTCAGTGGCAGTAAGTACACTCATTCATACTGTTGGGCTACCGTTCCCACTGTCTATCAGTTCACAGAACCTTGATCTTACAAAATGGAAACTTAGTACCCATTAAAGGATAACTCCCCATTCTTCCCTTCCCCACAGCCCCTCGTAACCACCATGTGAATTTCTGCCTCTATGAATTTAACTGCGAGGAGAATCTTAGAGTATTTGTCTTTTTGTGATGGACTGATTTCACTTAGCATAATGTCTTAAAGGTTTGTCCATGTTGTAGCATGTGTTAGAATTTTCTTCCTTTCCAAGGCTGTGATACTCTCTTAGATGTTTTTGTTTTTGTTTTACCCAATATGTCAGTGGATGTTTGGTTTGCTTCCATGTTTTGGCTATTGCAAATAATGCTGCTATGAACATGGGGGTACAAATTTCTTTTCAAGTCCCTACTTTTAATTCTTTGGGGTGTATACCCGGAAGTGGAATTGTTGGATCATATGGTAGTTCTATCTTTTATTTTTGTGAGAAACCACTATGCTGTTTTGCATAGTGGCTGCACCGTTTTACATTCCTACTAACAGTGCACAAGGGTGCCATTTTCTCCACATCCTTGCAAATACTCGTTACTTTCTGTTTTTTTTGTTTTTTTTTTTTTTTATAGTAATCATCCCAGTAGGGGTGCGGTGGTATCTCATTGCTGTTTTGATTTACATTTTCCTAATGCTTAGTGATGCTGAGCATCTTTTTGTATGCATGTTGGCCAATTGTATGTTCTTTGGAGAAATGTCTATTCAAGTCCTTTGCCCATTCTTGGGATTAAGAGTCTCAAGCTCTCCCAACTGAGCTAGCCAGGCAGTGGCTCCCTTGCCCATTCTTAATTTTTGTTGTTGTTGTTGTTGTTTATTTGTAGTTCTTTATATATTCTAGATATCAATTCCTTATCAGATATATACTTTGCAAATACTTTCTCCCATTCCATGGGTGCACTCATTTATATAGAGTGACTTTTCTTAGTACAAGGGTCCTAGTTCTAGTCCCAATTCTACAAATGACTAAAATGATAAGACAACTGCCCTGCCCAATAGTAAGGATGACAAAACATTTATGAAGCACTTACTAAGTGCCAGGTACTGTTCTCAGTGTTTAAACAAATTAACTCATTTAATCTTCCTGACAATACTGTGAAATAGGTACTATTTTGTTTTCTGCTTTATTTTACAAATGAGAAAACTGTGTTATAGAGAGTATGTGAGTTGCCTAGGCCATACAGCCAGCAGATGCCAGAGCTGAGGTGCTACCAGGTACCCTGGTTTTAAAACCAATGCACATACCCATTCCACCAGGCTGCCTCCCTCACTCTGCTCGTGAGGAGTTAAGATGTGAGGAAGGCCTTTAAACCACTAAGTGCCATAAAGAGACAAGAGATGGGTTTTCATTTCTGCGTATATTTACATAATAGTTCTTTGACATGTACACGTCACTTCTGGGGCACACTAGGCAATTCTTTTTTTTTTTTTTTTTGTTTTTTTATACATGGGTAGTTCCCTGGCTGGGAATCGAACCCAGGCCGCAGTGCTGACAGCGCCAGCGACAAAGCCTTAAGCCACTACACCACCAGGGAACTCCTTGGGGCACACTAGGATGATGAGTCAGGGAGAGGCCTTTGCAAGGGACAAAGTTCTTGATGTAGACTGTGAACTTTGGAGCCCAGCCATAAAGCATAAAAAACATGACAAGACATGCCCTTTTCATTTGGCCTCTCTTCTCCAGGACTCTCATTGTAAGTGTATGTCTCCTGACAATAGTTGCTGACATCCGTACAACACTTAGAAAATTAAACAGTTATGCACACATTATTCCATCAGATCTTCATAATGATATAGTCACCCAGGAAAGGCAGGGGTTGTTGTTACTCTTTTACAAATGCAAAATCTGACACTAGGGGGTTCCCTGGTGGTGTAGTGGCTAAGGCTTTGGCGCTCTCAACTCAGTGTCCTGGGTTCGATTCCCAGCCAGGGAACTACCCCCCCAAAATCCAAAAAACTGACACTCACCAACCTTAAGTAGCTTAGCAGAATCCCCAGTTGGTGACCAAATCAGAAAAAAAAAATAAAGATCTTTGGATCTTTTCATTCACTTCTCAATAAATCATTTTACACTCATCAAAGTAACCTATTCCTTTCCAACCAGTGGGCCAAATGGGCACAAAAAGCCAGGTGTGTTAACCCCTCCATGACCTGGGCCTGAGCCTGACCCGTGGTTCTCATGTGAAAACTTTGCAGGTCATTGTTTGCTTTTCAGCCCCCTGGTCAGCAATGGGCACTTGGCTAGGACTACTACTCTGAGAGTTGGGGACCCAAGCGCTTAGATACTCGAAGTCAAAACTGTCTCTCTCCAGAGATGCAACAACTCTATGAAAGAGGTCCAGAGGACATTATTGCCTCCATCTGAAAGATGTGCAAAATGAGGCCCAGGGAGTGTAAATAACATGCCTGAGGTCACACAGCTAGTAAGTACTAGAGTATCTAGCTTCAATATCTATATACTACACATATATATTTTTTTAATTTTTTTTTTTTTTTTTTTTACGTGGGTAGTTCCCTGACTGGGACACGAACCCAGGCTGCAGTGTTGACAGCACCAAAGCCTTAGCCACTACACCACTAGGGAAATCCATATTTTTAAATGTTCTGGGGTAGTTCCTGGCTGGGAAATGAATCTATCTATCTATCTATCTGTCACTACATCAAGCTACCATTATTGCAGACAGAAAGCACAGGGCTTTGGGAGAGCGGTAGGAGGAAGGGAAAGAGAAAAGTGATGGAAACAAAGAAAAGAGGAGATGAGATCATTCTTAAGAGAAAGTGCAGCTTCAGCTAATTATAATTTGACACTGTAACACTATTAGCATTGCAGACAGGGGAACATCTCCATTCCCTTTGTCACCATGACAGTTGTTACAAGGGAATCCTTCCTCCCCGTGGGATGGAATGGTCCTTGACAGCAGGGACCTGGCCTGGGAAAGCTTGGCTACCCCTGAATATTTCACACCCTCATTCAAATATAATCCTAAGTTTCTTGGTTCTTCAGTGCAGTTGCTCTTCTTTTGGGCCTGCCCAGTCCCTTATTTTGGTATTCTATTCTCTTTCTTTATTTTAATAAATCCTCTGCTTCGGCTTGCTTGGCTTTGTACACGTGGCTTAATTTGTACATCCTGGAATGCCTTCCTGAGATGGTACAAGAACCTTTTTCTGCTGCCTGGCAACACTACCAAGTTGCCAACATCTTAGCAACCACTGATCTTTCTACTGTCTCCATAGGTTTGCCTTTTCCAGCATGTCACGCAGTTGGAATCACACAGGATGTAGCCTTTTCAGATTAGATTCTGTCTTAGTCCATTTGGGCTGCTATAATAAAATACCATAAACTGGGTGGTTGATAAACAACAGATATTTCTCACAATTCTGGAGGCTGGAATTTCAAGATCAGAGTGTAAATATGGTTGGGTTCTGATGAAGCTCCTCTTCTGTGTTGCAGACTGCTGACTTCTTGGTGTGCTATCACATGGCAGAAGGTTTGACCTAGCCTTGGCCTCCTTTTTATGGGCACTAATCCCATTAATGACCTAGCATCTCCAAAATGGTCCACTTCCTCATGCAGGTTTCCCCCAATATCTGAAAGTAGAGTGTTCCTATGAAACCTTTCTAAGCTGAAATGGTGTAAAGAAAAGAAGCAATTACCATTAATTTATATGAAAAAAATTTTTGTGCATTCCCAGACCTCCCAAATATTCTACCAAATCATACCAAATAATATGAAACCTAAAATAACACTACATATACTATAGTAAAAGCAGGACTGCACAAATAGAAATAAAGCACCGATGCTCACAGACACCGTTCAAAGCTATGGCAACTTGATGCTGAGATACTGAGTGTAGTTCTGGGGGAAAGAGTTTGGTGGTGCCACTTTCATTGCTTGGGGTGGGTGGGGGCTGGCTTTAAAACAAACACTGATCATTAGTTTTACTTTTCACCTTTTTTCATAAAGGTGAAAATACTCCTTGGATTTCTTTCAGTTATCAAAAAATGTAGGTCTTTTATAAAAGTAAAGTGATATAAGGTGAACTTTGGAAAAGCAGGGGATATCTATACCATTACTTTGGGCTTTAGGGTTTCAACATATGGATTCTAGAGAGACACGAACATTCAGACCACAGCATCTTCTTTCACTTAGGAATAAGTTTCTTCCATTCTTTCCATAGCTTGATAGCTCACTTCTTTTTAGCAACGACGAATATTCCATTGACTGGATGTATCACAGTTTATTTATCCATTTACCTATTGAAGGACATCTTGGTTGCTTCCAAGTTTTAGCAATGATGAATAATGGTGCTATAAACATGTGCAAGTTTTTGTGTGGACATAAATTTTCAACTCTTCTGAGTAAATCCCAATGGGCAGAATTGCTAAATTGTATGGTAAAAGTATGTCTAATTTTTTTTTTTTTTTTTTTTTTTGCTTTTTGGTATGTGGGTAGCTCCCTGACCGGGAATCGAACCCAGGCCGCAGCGCTGACAGCGCCAACGCCGAAGCCTTAAGCCACTACACCATCAGGGAACTCCCAGTATGTCTAATTTTGTAAGAAACTGTTAAATTGTCCTCCAAAGTATTTGCACCATTTTGCATTCCCACCAGCATTTGGTGTTGTCAGCATTCTGGATTCTAGCCATTCTGATGGGTGTGTAGTGGTTTCATTGCTGTTTTAATTTGCATTTCCCTGATGACCTATGATGTGAAATATCTTTTCATATGCTTATTTAGCATCTGTATATCTTCTTAGGTGAGGTATCTGTGAAGGTCTTTGACCTATTTTTAATCAGATTACTTATTTTCCTATTGCTGAGTTTTAAGTGTCCTTTGTATAATTTGGATAACCATCCTTCATTCAACGTATTTTTGCAAATATTTTCTCTCATTATGGCTTATCTTCTCTTTCTTTTGACATTGTCTTTCACATTGTTTACTTTTAATGAAGTCCAGTTTATCAATTATTTATTTCATGTTTTGTGCCTTTATAGCTAAAAAGTCATCACCATACCCATGTCATCTATCTTCTCTCCTATGTTATCTTCCAGGAGCTTTATAGTTTTGTGTTTTACATTTATATCTATGATTCATTTCGAGTTAACTATGAAGGGTATAAAGTTTCTGTCTAGGTTCATTTTTCTGCATCTGAATGTCCAATTGTTCTAGCACCATTAGTTGAAAACTTTATTTTTGATCCATTGTGTTTTCTTCACTCCTTTGTCAAAGATCTGTTGACTATATTTATATGGGTGTATTTCTGGGCTCTCTATTTCGTTCCATTGATCTATGTCTATTCTTTTTTTGTTTTGTTTTGTTTTTTGTATGTGGGTAGTTCCCTGGCTGGGAATCGAACCCAGGCCGCAGCACTGACAGCACCAGCACCAAAGCCGTAAGCCACTACACCACCAGGGAAGTCCCTATGTCTATTCTTTCACCAATACTACACGGTCTTGATTACTGTAGCTTCTTTTAGTATAATAAGTCTAAAAGTTGGGTAGTGTCAGTCCTTTAAATTTGTTTTCCTTGAATATTGCATGGCTATTCTGGGTCTTTTGCCTCTCCAAGTAAACTTGAGAATCAGTTTGTCAAGAGCCACAAAATAACTTGCTGGAATTTTGATTGGGATTGCATTGAATCTATATGTCAAGTTGGGAAGAAATAACACTTTGACAATATTGAGTCTTCCTATCCATAAACATGGAATATCTCTTCTATTTATAGTTTCTTTTATTTTATTCATCAGAGTTTTTGTAGTTTTCCTTACATAGGGAACTTGAAGATCATGTACATATTTTGTAGATATATAGCTAAGTATTTAATTTTGGGGGTGCTAACATAAATAGTATTATGTTTTTAATTTGAAATTCCACTTGGTCATTGACATAGAAAATTGATTGACATTTGTATGTTAACCTTATATCCTGCAACCTTGCTATAATCACTTATTAGTTCCAGTAGTCTTTTTGTCAATTCCTTCAGATATTCTATATAGACAATCTTGTCATCTGCAAACAAAGGCAGCTTTGTTTCTTCCATTTCAACCTGTATATCTTTTACTTCTTTTTTGTCTTATTGCATTACCTGGTACTTAACAGTATGATGTTGAAAAGAGGCGACATCCTTGCCTTGTTCCTGATCTTGGTGGAAAAGCTTTGAGTTTCTCATCAAGTATGATGTTAGCTGTAGGATTTTTTTTATTTTTATCAAGTTGAGGAAGTTCTATTTTTATTGTTAGACTTTTGGGGGTGACACTGATTAATAAGAATTATGTAAATTCCAGGTGTAGAATTCTACAGTTCACAGTGTATGTGTTGCATTACGTGTTCACCAACCAGTGTGAGACCTCTTTCCATTGGCCTGTGTTTCTGTTTTTCTGCCAGTACCAAGCTGCTTTGATTATTGATGCTTTGTAGTACAAATTGAAGTCGAGGAGTGTAATACCTCCAGCCTTATTCTTTTTATGTAGTATTGTTTTGGTGATTCGGGGTCTTTTGTGGTTCCATACAAATCTGATTATTTTTTAAAATCTATTTTGTAAGAGTATGTTTGTGGGATTTTTTTGGGGGGGAGTAGTTCCCTGGCTGGGAATTGAACCCAGGCCATGGCATTGAGAGTGCCAAAGCCTAGCCACTACAACAGCAGGGAATCCCCTGTTTGTGGGATTTTTTTTTTTTTTTTTTTTTTTTTTTTTTTTTTTGCTTTTTGGTACGTGGGTAGCTCCCTGACTGGGAATCGAACCCAGGCCGCAGCGCTGACAGCGCCAGCGCCCAAGCCTTAAGCCACTACACCATCAGGGAACTCCTTTTTTTTTTAATTTTTAAAAAAAATTTTTTTTTGTTTGTGGGATTTTGATGGGAATTGCATTAAGTCTGTACATTGCTTTGGGTAATGTGGTCATTTTAGCAATGTTAAGTCTTCCTGCCCATGAACACAAAATGCCTTTTCGTTTCTTCGTGTCTTCTTCAATTTCTTTCAAAAGCATCTTACAGTTTTCTGTGTATAAGTCTGTCATGTTCTTTGTTAATTCCCCAGTATTTTATTCTTTTTGTTGTGATCACAAAAGGTATTGATTCTCCCATTTCTTTTTCTGAAGATTCGTTGTCTGTATATAGAAATGCAATTGATTTTGTATCCTGCAACTTTACTGCATTTGTTTGTGGTTTCTAATAGTTTTCTGGTGGAGTCTGGAATTTTCTGTATAAAGGATCATGTCATTTGCAAATAGTGAGAGTTTGACTTTTTCTCTCCCAATTTGGGTACCTTTTATTCCTTTCTCTTGCCTGATTGCTCTGGCTAGAACTTCCAGTACTATATTGAAGGGGCATCCCTGTCTTGTTCCTAATTTTATGGGAAGGAGCTTTAGCTCTTCCCCATTCAATATGATATTAGCTGAGGGTCTCTCATATATGACCTTTACTATGTTGAGATACGTTCCTTCTATTTCCATTTTATTCATTGTTTTGATCATAAATGGATGTTGTATCTTGTCAAATGCTTTTTCTGCATCAATTGATATGATCTTATGGTTTTTATCTTTTAGTTTGTTTATGTGGTGTATCACATTGATTGAATCATGTATGCTGAACCATCATTGTGCTCCTGGGATGAATCCCACTTGAACGTGGTGTATAATATTTTTGATGCATTGTTGTATTCTATTTGCTAATATTTGTTTAGAATTTTTGCATCTGTAAGGAAGTTCTTTTCTATTCCTAGTTTATTGAGAGTTTTTATCATGAATTGGTGTTAGATTTTTGTAAAATTTTTTCTGTATCTACTGATATGATCATGTGATTTTTCTTTTTTAGCCTGTTGATGTCATGGATTATATTAATTGATTTTTAAATGTTGAACTAGCCCTGCATATCTGGTATAAATCCTACTTGGTCATGTTGTAAAATTCTTTTTATGCATTATTGGATTGGATTTTATAATATTTTGTTGAGGATTTTTGCATCTATGTTCATGAGCAATATTGGTTTGTAGTTTTCTTTTAATTTCTTTGTCTGGTTTTGGTATTAAGGTAATGCTAACCTCAAGAAATGAGGTGGAGGATTCTGTGCTCTTAATGCTGCGGCCTGGGCTTGACTCCCAGCCAGGGAACCACAAAAAAAATTATAGAGAAATGGCATACCTTCTTCTTTAAATCTTTGGTAGAATTCACCAATGAACCCACCTTGGCCTGGTTCTTTCTGTTTTGGAACAATATTACTTGAATAATTAATTTCAATAATCAATTTATTCAATGGATATAGGTGTATTTAATTGTTCATTTCTTCTTGTGTAGATTTGACAAATTGTATTTTTGAAAGAATTGGTTCATTTCATCTAGGTGATTAAATTTGTGGACTTAGAGTTATTCATAATATTCCTTGATTATCCTTTTAATGTCCACAAAGTTGGTAGCGATGTCCCTTCTTTCATTTCTGATCTCAGTAATTTGTACCCCCTTTTTTTTCTTAGGTAGCCTGGCTAGGTTTTATCTCACGGAGTTGTCCACACTGAAGATCCAGTACATTGGTTACAGTTCAAGTTTTCCTATGCAGGTACCGGATCCTGCAGCAGTTCCTGCTGGTGAATCTCTGCTCTGGGAAGCCATAACTCCCTGTATTAGCTCGTCTGGTTCTTAATCTTGAGGGCAGCAGTTTGCCATGAGTTCTTCTCACTTGTGGAGCCAGGAAGAGTTGTTTGATTTTTCAGTTTGTTCACCTTTTTACTTGTTATTAGAACAGAGTGGTGACATTAAAACTCTCTACATTTAGAACCAGAAACCAAAAGTCTTACTGTATGATTTTTTCCAGCTTTATTAAGATATAATTGACATATAATGTTGTGCAAGTTTACAGTGTACAACATAATGATTGGATACATCTATATACCACAGAATGGTTTCCACCATCAAGTTAGTTAGCATTTCTCCATCACCTCACATAGTTACTTTTTTTTGTGGTAAGAACATTTAAGATATATTCTCTCAGCAACTTTCAGGTATATAATATAGTATTGTTAAGTGTAGTCACCATGGTGTACATGGGATCCTCCGTACTTGTTCATTTTATAACTGTACGTTTGTGTTGTTTGACCAATATCTTCCCCTTTTCCCTAATTCCCAGCGCCTGGCAAACGCCATGAGTTTGGCTCTTTTAGATTTTACATATAAGTAAGAACAATTAATATTTGTCTTTCCCTGTCTGACTTATTTCACTTAGCATAATGCCCTCAAAGTTCACCCATGTTGTTGTAAATGGCAGGATTTCCTTCTTTTTTGTGGCCAAGTAAAATTCCACTCTGTGTGTGTGTGTGTGTGTGTGTGTCTCATTTTCTTCTTCTTTTTTTTTTTTTTTTTTTTTTTTTTTTTTTTTTTTTTTTTTTTTTTTTTTTTTTTTTTTTTTTTTTTTTTTTTTGCTTTTTGGTATGTGGGTAGTTCCCTGGCTGGGAATGGAACCCAGGCCGCAGCGCTGACAGCACTGACAGCACCAGCGCCGAAGCCGTAAGCCACTACACCATCAGGGAACTCCCTCATTTTCTTTATCCATTTGTTTGTTAATGGACGCTTAGTTTGTTTCCATTCCTTAGTTATTGTGAATAATGCTGCAATAATCGTGGAGGTGCAGATATCTCTTTGAGACAGTGATTTCATTTCCTTCAGATATATACCCAGAAGTAAGATTGCTAGATGATATGATAGTTCTATTTTTATTTTTTTGAGGAACCCCTATATTGTTTTCTATAATAGCTGCACCAATTTTGTATGATATTTTTGGGGGTGATTAGTTCCCTGGCTGGGAATCTGTATGATTTTTTTACTTTAAAAAAAATTTTTTTTGTTATGTGAGTAGCTCCCTGGCTGGGAATCGAACCCAGGCCACAGCGCTGACAGCACCGAAGCCTTAAGCCACTACACCACCAAGGAACTCCTGTATGATTTTTTAAAATGTAATATTCTTGAAATGAAAGAATTATAGAAATGGAGAACAGATTAGTGGTTTCCAGGGCTTAAGAAGGGAGTTGGGGTGGGAGAGAAGTGAGTATGGCTATAAAAGGGCAACATGAGGAGTCCTTGTAGAGATGGAGATGTTCTCTGTCTTGATTGTATTGATGCCAATACCCTGTTTCTGAGCATGTGCTATAGTTTTGTAAGCTGTTACCATTGGGAGAAACCAGGTGAAGGGTAACGGGATCTCTCTGTGTTATTTCTTACAACTGCATATAAACCGAGCTCGAAATAAAAAGTTCAATTAAAAAGAAAGACCTTTGTGTTCTGTTTATCCCCTTTCTCCTGAGCCCATGTTTGAGTCAGCATTGAGGTATAAAATCTAAGTTGTCTTCAGGCTGGTGGTAATTCAACATAGCACTTAAATTCAGCAGTCAACTAGGTGGCATGATTACTATTACCAGGTATTGTCACCTGGCACACAGCGAGACTCTGAGGTGCTGAGGAAATGGGACAGAGATTTGGGGGTGAGTATGAGAGACAGGCCAGTGTATCAGTTCTCAAATGTTCATTCCCAAGAATTGTTTGAGAGTCTGTTTGTATGCAGTTATCAAAGAATGAGGGACACCTTCTTGACTTGGGAGGGAGAGAATGCCAAGATAAGCTTAACAGCATGTGTTTTGTTTCTTTGTTTTAGTTTTTGTAAATGAAAAGAACAAAAAATATTTATTCATATAACTTTTTGTTTCCTGGAAGGGAAGGACCCAAGAAGTAGAGTATGGACTTGTTGGGGATGAATAGTAGAGAAGGGCTTTCAAGTTTCGTCATTTTATAATTTTGTGTGCCATTCGAATTTTCAACCATTTTTTTCTTTCTTTTTTTGGAATTCCTGGAGGCCAGCTGCCCCGGCTTTGTGCATTTACTTGTCCCATTGAACAATCATTCAACTTAAGATGCCAGTAGCCTAGGAGGAAGGACTAGGAACTCCTTCAGGGTGTTAAGTAATGAAAGAAATAAAATGACAGCAAGAGGCTGTTTGGGTAAGCCAGTGTGAATCACTGATTCCAGACCCAAGGAGTCACGTTCATCTCAACTGCGTGGACAAGGAAGCAAAAATAGTTTTCTGTCCGGCTAGGTGTTTAAAACTTCATTTACTGTGCCAATCATGTTCCCTTTCTTCAGCTGGCGTGGCATCGCTGACTGGGCCTTTGCTCCCTGGGTTCATGATTGAGTGAAGGGTGTGTGTGTGCAAGCTTTGGACAGTACTGCCTATAGGAAAAGTGCAGCTTGGCAGGATTTCTGACCCCAGAGATGGCAACTGTAGGGCCCTAGCCGCCTTACACCTCTAATCTCTGGGCTAAGTGGAGTGCAAGTGATAAATGTGTGTGATTTCTCTTTCCTGGTGATTTTCAGGTTGGAGATCATTATTTTCGCCATGGTTGGAAGTGAGGGGAAAGACAATTGGATTCCTCTTCCTTTCTGACACTGTTCCATTCCCCGGGATCTTGAGGACCAGGAGGTTGGGGTAAGTGAAGGGAATCATTTTTGGAGTTTTCATACAGTGAGAGGAAAGGAAATGAATGAATGCATCCAGCAAAAAACTGTCAAGGATCTTCCATATCCTTGCACCTTTACTCCCAACATCATTCGCCCCATCTGAGCTCCAGTTTCCACTTAGGAAAGAGAAAATCTGAAACAAGGGTAAATCAGGCAAGCAGGAGGATGGATAGGTGTGCATTTAGAAACGTGTCAGAATGTTGATTTACAAACTCTTCTCATCTCTGTTCAGTCAGGCAGGTCCCCTAGTACCACACCTGGAGCCAAGTTCGTGTTACTGAATGTATGTTTGAGAGTAATAAAACTACATTCTAAACATGCCATATAAGTAAGACAGACTCCCTCCAAATCTAGTTGATTTCCTGCACTACAAGCACAAGCATAGAGTGTGGCAAGTGATGGTGACTTTCCTGCTCTCTCCTCTCTCCCCTAATCCAAGGTGTCCATGCAGAAGGAGATGTTCAGTGATTCTGAAGACTGCCTGGTGGAGGAGGAGGAGGAGTGGTGGAGGAGGAGTAGGAAGAGGATTTGAAGGAAAAAGTTGTCAGAACTGGGAACTGCCATTAGCAAATGCCTTCATAAGCATTATTATGTAGCATTCCTCCCTTTCAGCCCTCCAAACCCAGGAAGGCATCCTCCCCTCCCCCCACCTCACCTTAGTATCTTACTGGCTTTCTCTTTCCCATTCCTAAGTCTTCTGCCCTTAAAGTGAATTTGCATCAGACTTGACCTGTTTACAAATGTTGAGGGTTGGGGGAGATCACTGCCCCACTGTGTGTAGTTTTCCCAGTCCAGCTCCCTTAGAGATGGTTCTGGCTCATTTGGTCTTTAATTTCTGAATCTCACTTGCTCCCTGATTCCCTGGGGTGCTGTGAGGGCCAATATTCTGAAGACGCTCTGAGGTATGTGGATGTATGGCTCCATAGAAGCCATAACTCAGCTCTCTAGCTTATCTTCCCAGGCTTTGTAAAATGTCACTCCATCTGGGATGCTGTGATTAGCAGGGTCACATGGATTCAGACACTAAACTGTTTTGTCTCTTTTACTCATAATCCCTAAACCCACTGCTTCCTTTCAAACCTTTAGTAGGAAGTGGCTCAGTCAGCCTCAGGAGGCAGATTGAAGGGAGAGGGAAAGAGGAAGGAGGGAGACAGAAGCCAAAAAGAAAGGGAGGAGACACAGGGACTGAAAGGAACCTTCTGGAATGGCTTGCATCTGCTCTGAAGAGACAGTCTCATCATTCTCTACTGCAGGCTCCAGTGATTACAGGGGTTTTTTTCAAGAGCCAGATGTTTAAAAGTCCTGGAAAGGTTTTTGAGTCAGTGCTGAAGGTTTCAGTGGCATTTACCCTGCATGTTTTAGACTCACTGGAATCATCCATTAGAGCTATGAAGATTGGATTCCCTTTGAAAGCAACGGAGGTGTTTATACAAGATCTGGGGATCATTCGTAGTGTTTACACTCTGCTTTTTTTTGGGAGGAGCAGCTGTGACCTGCTACCCCTGAAAATTGGCCATATTGTCCTGGCATCCTAAGGATGTGCCCAATTCTTAGCAGAAGTCATCCTCATCATGAGAGGCAAGTAATGAATGAAATGTAGCTCTCCTGGCATTTACAAAAGATGAACACTTTTTCCAAAAGTCTGGCTGTGCATGAAGGTATCTACCTTTAATTTTAAGAAGTAAAAAGAGAAATCTATTCCCCAAATAGTCGTTTTTGTAGTCCCATCTTCTTACCCAGCTCCCACTATGCTATACTAATATTCTCTTCTACCGATTTGTCATAAATAATGACTGGTCTTTGGGCAAGCGATCATTTTCAAGTCAATGCTATGACCACAGGTCCTGCAGAACAGTAACCTCAAAGTCAACTTAACAAGGCATTCTATCCATTATCTATGACTCACAAAGTGCCAGCTGCTATTGCAAGTACAAGAAAAAAATGTAAGAAATGCTCTTTGACCTCTAGAAGCTTAAAGTCCAAGTTAAGGAGATAGAAAAAAAATATATATATATACACACACACATATACATATACATTTGAAATACCCTGAGAACAATAGAAGACAGTATGTAATCAAGTGTTAAAAGGCAATGGCATGATAATACCAATTTCTGTCAGTTATTGAGGCCTTCCTAAGGGACAGGCATACTAAGGGCATTACACTTGTTATATCAGTTTAATCCTCATAACAACCCTATGGGGGTAGGTCCTATTAATATCTCCATTTTAGAGCTTAAGGAACTCAGATTTGCAAGGGTAAATAATTTACTGCTACACAGTTGACAAGGCAGGCAGAGCTAAGATTTTATTCCCAACCTTTAATTTTGAAAACACTTCAAAACTGTAAGGAAGTTGAAAGAATAGTAAAGTGAAGACCCACATAGACTTCAACTAGATTCACCAGCTGTTAACATTTTAACACATCTGCTTTCTCATTCTCATTCTCTCTCTCTGTCTCTCTCTGTCTCTGTCTCTCTCTCTGTTTCTCTCCCTACCCCCAACACATTTTTCTGACCTATGGCACTTCACCTCTAAATGTTTCAAGGACAAAGACATTTCCCCACAAAAATCCAAATGAAGTTACCATGCCTCTTAAGCTTAGCTAGAGTCAGGATTTGAACCCAGCTCTGAACTCCAGAGCACTGACCACAAGTGCTATGAGAGTTCAGGAGGAGTTTTTAGTACAGTCTTGGCATTACAGAGTGGATTTTCTGTGGACTTTTTACTCCTGATTTTCACAGCAATGAAAGAAAGGAATTGACCAAATAAGTATAAGGTATGCATAATCAGAAAATAAACTTCCATGTGTGTTCTATTTGGGTAAAAGGTGGAATGACCAAGAGTTGCTTCCTTAATTCGCTTCTTTTTGGGCTAATATTAAAGTTGATCTTTCCTAACCACCCATGGGGTAGGTACCTCAGAAGTTATTCTTTGATTAAAACATAATTGCAGAAAATCCACTCAATGGGTAAGCCACATACGAATAATAGAGAACTGACCACGAATTCTAGCTGAAAAGGAATTCTAGCTAGAAATTTTAGCCACGGATCAGGATTCAACATCTACATTGTAAATCTAGTCCTTTGTCAATTGTGCTTCCCCATCGCAAGTTTAAGAAGAGAGGGTTCCATGCACTGCCCTGCTTGCAGAGACCCCAGTCTACTCATCCAGTAGAATTCCAGAAGCAGGGTGTTGCCTATTGCAGACTGAAGGAGGACAGCAAGCCCTCTGCTACCCAGACTGGTGAAGACACTCCCACCCCACAAGGGACCCCAACCTGGCTTTCTTCCTTCTTATTCAGGGAAGCCAGACTTAGAAAGGCTGTAAGATCAGACTGCTCCCCACCCCCACCCCTGAATGCCTGCACAGGAGAAACCTTGACTTTTTTAAACTCTTGATTTCTCTCAGTAATTTAAAAAGCCAAAAGCCTGCACCCACATTTGCTTTACTTTTCACACTCTCACTGGACACTTCACAAATCAAAATATTGCAAATCTCTCTGTCTGAGATGCCAGGGCAGGGCTACTCTTTTATCAAACTGGGGCTGGCAAAGAGTCCCTGCTGAATCTTCCAGGTGGCCAGCATTGGGTCAGCCTTTTATTCCCTCCATTCTTTCGGTTTTCTGCAGGCACAATCTAATCAGCCATATATCTGAAAGCATGTCATGTAAGCCATGTTATAACTGGGACCCACTGTGCATACACAATCTTTGGTGGGGAATTTCATCTAAAGAGAATGGGGATTTCTTTAGCAGCTTGAAGGACATTCTTGTTTTTTGTTTGTTTGTTTGTTTTTGTTTGTGACGCCGGACTTGCTTAGAGAGTAAATCGTTTTTCTTGGGATTAAACAAGAACAATTCAAGCAGGTCAAAAATAGTGTTCAGGTTGAGGTGAGAATTCTTGCAGCCTTGTGCCCGTATTTTGCCTGGTATTACACGCACTTTTTGCTCAAATTTGTGGGGGGGGGAAATAGGAATGTGCATTATAATGGGTAGTACTAATTCCATATCTATATGAATGTTTTAAATTCTTTTATTTATGCTTATGAGTTAAAAGTGTAACTGTAGAAATCAATAACAATATCGATATGCAAAATATACCCTGGCATATGAGAATCGTTTTTTTTTACATAAAAATTTTACACTTAAGATTTCTTGTACTTTATATCTTTCTTGTATTTTGTCATTAATTGTTATAACATTTCTTGCACCATAATATGTTAAAAATAACTTCTAAAATTCCTTTAGAATGCAAAAAACAAGTACCTAAACATAAACAAATAAAATTTTGAAATAAAACATTACAACAAAAGTTTTTTTTTCCTGAACGTTTGGACCAAAAACGTGGGTGAGCATCATACACGTGACAGCATTATACCCTGCAAACTACGGTATTTAAATTTCCTTTCGGGCTTCCCCCTCCCCCAACCCCTCCCTCCAGCCTGCGGAATCAAAATTCCCTGAAAGCCACTGATTTACATTTGCTGCCCGAAGCTGGGGACCATCCGTCTCTGCTCAGGTAAAAGTCTCCACTAAGTCCTTCGGGCTTCTTCCCCCTCATACTCATCAGCCTGCAGGGATAGAGGGAGCCTAAGGAAGAGCATCTGGTATTTGACACCCAGGATGCTGTGGTCTCAGGAAGTTGGGGACAGGGGGAGAGGGGCAGTTAACAGCTCCTAACCTCTCAGCCCTCTCTAGACCTCGTTAAGGAGACAGCGAGAGGCCTCGGGAAAGAAATGTCACTCGGCTGGTTTAGGGGCTGCATGCGTGTGGGCGCTGGGAGTGCAGAACTCGCCAGACGCCACAGCCCCCCGAGCCCTCCCGCAACGCTGGCTCCTGTGAACCCCAGCGTGCGAAGCTCGTGACCGGCTGCCGGTCCCTCGAAAGCACCATGGCCGGGTTCTACAGTTGCCCGAAGACTCCAGAACAAGTGGCGGGCGCGTTGAGGGCTCTAACGGGATTCCCTGCAGTTGGGGGTGGCAGAGCGCCCCACGCCGGTGCAGGGGCCTCCACCTGCCCAAGTCGGTGCTCCGCCGCCAAGAGGGGCAGCTGAGAACCACCCAGGGGTAGGCGGCGGACGTGGAGGAGATCTGGGGCTCCAGCTCCCGCCCTTCGGGGTAGGATGCTCCTCAGAGGGCTCGTGCGGGCTTGTGCGTGGGAAAGCGGCGGTGCGTGGGGCGCGGGCTTCCAGGATTTCTCATTTCAGCCTCCATCCTCAGTCTCTACTCGACTCAGGGAGCTAGGGACTCGTCCGGGCCGGACACGAGGGGCGTCTTCCCAAGGCCATTGCGGTTGTTGATTAATTAATTTACTTGCCAAGGCAAGGAGGGGAGGAAGCAAGCACCCAAGGCAACTTTTAGGTGAGCTGCGATGACTCACAGAGAAACACCAGTTATTCCCGAGGTTTCCTCTCCAGCGCATCATGATGCCCGAGCTCCTGGTGCAAGGGGTACTTTGTGGCACCCCAGCAGCCTTTCCCGACTTTGTCAGAAATGGCTGAAAGGGTCTGAGAGGTGAGAGCTGCGCAGAGGAAGGAGGATGTCTACACACCGATGGGCTAGAGAGAGAGACTGGGGGAAGCTATAGTTCCCACTTGCACGTGTCAAGAAACCTGGCCCACTTCTACTTAAAATAAAGCACCCACAAACCTGGATTTTACAAGGCTGATTTCATTGGCTAGTAACACCCTTAAAACAATGTTCTCAGTAATAATTCACTTAAATAATGTGTTTCAGTTACACCGAAACATTTTGTGCTGGCAATAGCATCTAGTGTGACTGAAAATTAATGGACAATTGTTATCTTTTTTTCTTTTTTCTCTGTATGTGGGTGTTCCTTGCTCGGGTATCAAACCCAGGCCGCAGTGCTGACAGCACCAGCGACGAAGCCTTAAGCCACTACACCACCAGGGAACTCCCTATTTGTTGTGACTGAAAATTAAGATATAAGGGGGTGAAGGGCTCCAAGGGCAAGAGATAAGAGAGAGGAGAGGAAGGAGGAGAGAGGGATGAAAGGAGGGAGGGAAATTTGGATGAATGGAAAAAAATCACCTTAAATTTCCTGAGGTGTCTTAATGACTGGAAGACAATGTGCAGTGTTCGGGTTCTTTAATGTGACATTAGGGTTCTCTCCTCTGAGCTTTCTCCGGGGCTCTGGGAAGTTGAAGGGAAACACGGGAAGGGAAATGTGCTGCTCAAACACTCACTGCTCCCCCCTAAGCCTTTGGTTTCTTTCTGCCCTCCATCCCCACCAACAGCCCCGGCGAGGGCGGTTCCTAGAATCACAGCTGGGCCATATCTGGAGAATTGCATCCTTTCCAGGAAACTCACTAGACCCTGAAAGTTGAATTTGAGTAGAAACACAGGATTGGTTCACAGTTCCTCTCCAGATCACGATTGGATTCTAAATGTATATAGGTGTATACATCCATTATAGGAGTTGGAGATGGTTGACCAGTGACGGAAATGGATATAATGGAGTCCCCCCTTATTCTGAGGGATACGTTCTAAGATCTACCTCTCAGTGATGACTGAAACCGGGTATAGTACTAAACTCTATATATACTATGTTTTTTTTCTATACACATGTACCCGTGATAAACTTTAAATCAGGTACAGTAAGAGATTAATAACAACAATAAAATAAAACAAGTAAAATAATATACACTATTAAAAGTTATATGAATGGTTTTAAGGTCATTGTTAAGTAAAATAAGCGTTACTTGAACACAAGCACTGTGATACCGTGACAGTCCATCTGATAACCAAGGTGGCTACTAAATGACTAATAGACAGGTAGTGTATGCAGCGTGGATGTATCGGACAAAGGGTTGACTCATATCCCAGGTTGGATGGGGTGGGCCATGGTGCAATTTTTTTTTATTTAATTCATTTTTATTGTTAGACTTATTGGGCTGACATCTCATGGTGCAAAATTTGATCACAGTACTGAGAACAGTGAGCAATTTAAAACTTGTTTATTTCTGGAATTTTCTATGTAATATTTTTGGACCATAGTTGACTATGGGAAACTGAAACCACAAAAAGCAAAAACACGGATAAGTGGGGACTACTGTATTCTGAGCCACACATATCTTTGTAGGCCTTGACTCCATGTCAGTAGCCTCATTAGCACCTTGCTGTAATCAAGTGAGTTGCTAGGGTACCAGTTTTGGTGTTTAAATTATGAACTGGTTATTGTAGATATAACTCTTGCTTAAGATAACTAGCTATTATTAAGTTCTGTTATTTTCATAGACAGACTGACAGCAGGTGACAGGAGAATTTATGATGGGATCAGCGAATATGCTTACTGGTATAACAGAAGGGAGAAAATAGTAGTAGTCTTGAATTATGCAATAGCATTTTATGCAAGTATATGAAGAGATGAAGAAAAAACAAAAGAACATTCTTTTCTTTTTTTTTTTTTTGGTAGTTTCCTGGCTGGAAATTGAACCCACGCCATGGCGTTGAGAGCGCCGAAGCCTAGCCAGTACACCACCAGGGAACCCCAAAAGAACATTCTTTTTTTTCACATAAAAGTTCTTAGTTTATTAGTCCTGTCATGAAAGATATGCTCGATCACCAGTCACTGACGAGTCTTTACTCCTTCTGTTGTCCAATCTCCAGCTCACTTTTTGCCAGCACCAATGTTGGCCTTTGCAGTCCCCCTGACTTTCTTCATTCTGTTCTTGCGTTCCTTTTGTTGTTTCTTGAGGTCTTTTTCTTCTCATACAGGCCATGTCTTGTGAGTCTATGGTTGGGTTCATTTTTCTTTGCATAATCCAAGGAATCATAAATCATGCCAAAGCCAGTTGTCTTGCCACCACCAAAATGGGCTCTGAATCCAAACACAAAGATGACATCTGGTGTGGTCTTGTACATTTTGGCTAGTTTTTCCCAAATTTCTGTCTTAGGTACTGTTGCCTTCCCAGGATGAAGGACATAGATGACCATCTGTTTCCGTTGAAGTAGTCTATTGGTCATGAACTTCCTGGTTCGGATAGTCACTGTGTCATTCATGATGGCAGACGACCCTCAAGCAGCCAGGGAGGAAAAGGGAGCCACTGTCCCCAAAAGAACATTCTTAACCAGAAAAAATCTTGTAATGGTGAGATGGGTAAAAATGTCTTCATTTTAAGGATGAGGAAATTGGAACCGAAAATGTTAAATGATTCCCCTTGGATCACGCATCAATGATAATACCAATATTAGCATTCTGAGTACCCTGACTTGCAGTGTAGAGCTAGCTATACAACCTGTGGTAGAAGAAAGATCATCCTACGAGCAAAAGACCAAAAGCCTGCATCAAAGAATACTGTGGCCCCTAGCTGGGGCCACTGCAGAAGTGGATTCAGGCAAGGTAAAATAGTGAGCTAGAAGATGCCACAGGGAAAGGGGGATGGGGATGGGGAAGGAGGGAGGAGAATTCAAATATATGCTGATGGAAAAAGAAATGACTCTGGGTGGTGAGAACACAATACAACCTGTAGACTATAAAGAACTAAGTTATGCACCTGGAACCTTTGTAACTTTGCTGGCCAATGTCAGCCTGATAAATTTAATAAAAAAAATAGTGAGCTAGGGCAACTTTGATTTTGACAACCCCAATCTCTCCTGTTACACTCTTTTTCTCATTTCAGCACCCTTTTCTCTCCAGGTATTCTGGGCCTGAAGCTGGCCCTTCTCTCCTACCCTGTCTTACCAAACCTCTGGTACGTTAGGCTGTGGACTCTCCTTGGCTAACACCATATTGCCAGCTTGTAATGATACATTAGTGGGCATGGATGGATGAAGCCTGACAATGCACATTTTAATAGAACCTGGATGCTTTTATGTCATTCGGATTCTTGGTGCTCATTTGGGGGAGCTTGCTAGGATGGTAGGCCCTTCACATTATGCTAGTCAGTCTCTAAGAACAGGATTCAGGAAGGTGAGACGGAGCACTTATGCAACAGACACTTGACACTCGACCAGGGAAGAACTATTAAAAATGATGTGCCAGCGTGCGCCCCTTGGCTGCAAAAATTCCCTGATGTCCCCCCAAAGCAATGTGGGCTGGTATTTGAAATCAGAGGCCACAAATATTGAATTTTTATGAGTTCTAGTTGCTGGTATTCAAGGGAGAGAATGCATTCTTTCTTGGCCCTGGGTAGTCCCTGGCACCCAGATGCTAGACGAGTTCTAACCGTGTAGGTCCCTTCAGTAGCTGGCAGTCTTGGGACTATCTCCCCACCCCACCTGCAACCTCGTGTCCTGAACGAAGGCCTACTTGCATCCAGGGAACAAAGATGAATGTGATCACAGCCTGACCCTATGTGAGCTTTCAGCTGGGGAAGGCAAATATAGACTAGCAGAAAGCACCAGAAATATGTAATTGCAGCTACTGAGACTGCCAACTCACACTCAACTTTTACTCATTGTCATTAGAGATGCCTGTGGCATTTCACTTCCTTTTCTCCTCTCCTTCTTCCCTGGTTATTTTTTTTTTTCTCTTCTTCTAGTTTCAGAAGAAAAGCTGTTAACTCCAGTTCCCTGGCGAGGGGTCCAGACTGGTTATTGCATTTCGCTAATCTGCATTCATTCTGTGGCATCTTCTGGAAGTGCTTTGCATTTAGGAGAGCACTAAGACAGCTGATGGAGTGGCAGGTATCTACCAGGGTGATGTACTGTCTCCAGTCCCCAGCCTCAACTTCTGTGGGGGGTGGGGGCTGAGAGTGGGGGGTAGATGGATGGGTGTGGGTAGGAGGAGGGTGGGTGAGAAGGCCAGCTCTTGGGAAAGTTTTTTTTTAAGTTAAATTTATTGAAGTGGCATTAGTTAGTAACATTACATAGGTTCCAGGTATGCAGTTCTTCATCGTCTATGCGTTGTGCTGTGTTCACCACCCAGAGTAATTTCTTCTTTCATCAGCATATATTTGAATCCCCCTTCCTCCTTCTCCACCATCCTCCCATAAACTATTGTCTGTGTCCAAAAATATTTTTTCTATTTTGATTGTTTGTTTATTCTGTGCTTTAGATTACACATATAAGTGAGATCATGTGGTATTTGTCTTTCTCAGTCTGACTTATTTTGCTTAGCATGGTATCTTCTAGTTCCATCCTTGTTGTTGGAAAAGGTAAGACTTTTTCTTCTTTATGGCCCAGTAATACTCCATTGTGTTAATGCACCACAACTTCTTTATCCAGTCATTTAATAATGGGCATTTAGGTTGTTTCCATATCTTAGCTATTGTGAATAATGCTGCAATAAACATAGGGGTGCATATATTTTTTTGAATTAGTGTTTTGGATTTCTTTGGATAAATACCCAGGAGTGGAATTGCTTAATCATAAGATAGTTCCATTTTTCATTTTTTGAGGAACCTCCATACTGTTTTCCATAGTGGCTGTACCAATTTGCAGTCCCACCAGCAGTGCACAAGGGTTCCCTTTTCTCCACACCCTCGACAACACTTCTTGATCAATTTCTTGATGCTAGCCATTCTGACAGGAGTGAGGTGGTACCTCATTGTGGTTTTGATTTGCATTTCTCTGATGATTGGTGATATTGAACATTTTTTCATGTTCTATTGGCTATCTGTATGTCCTCTTTGGAGAAATGTCTATTCACGTCCCCTGCCCATTTTTTAATTGGGTTGTTTGTTTTTTTGGTGTTGAGTTGTATGAGTTTCTTATAAATTTGGGATATTAACCCTTAATTGGATGCCTCATTAGCGAACATTTTCCCCCATTCTGTAGGATGTCTTTTCATTTTGTTGGTGGTTTCTTTTGCTGTAAAAAAACCCCAAAAACTTTTTAGTCTGATGTAGTCCCAATTGTTTATTTTTTCCTTTGTTTCCCTTGCCTGAGAAGATATACCATTGAAGGTATTGCTAATGGTAATGTCTGAAAGGTTATTTCCTATATTTTCTTTCAGGAGTTTTATGGTTTCAGGGCTTGATTCCATTTTGAGTATTTTTTTTTTTTGTATATGGTGTAAGAAGGTGGTCCAATTTTTTTTGGCATGTATCTGTCCAGTTTTCCCAGCATCATTTGTTGAAAAGGCTGTCTTTACCACAATGTAAATTTTTGTTTCCTTTATTGTAGATAAATTGGCCATATAGACATAGATTTATTTCTGGGCTCCCTATTCTGTTCCATTGACATATGTGTCTGTTTTTATACCAATACAATGCTGTTTTGATAACTATGGCATAGTAGTATAATTTGATGTCTGGTACCATGATTCCTCCAACTTTGTTCTTCTTTCTCAGGGTTGCTATGGCTATTCTAGGTCTTTTATGGTTCCATATAAATTTTAGGATTATGTATTCTATTTCTATGAAGAATGCCATTGGTATTTTGATGGGAATTGCATTGAATCTGGATTGCTTTGGGTAGTATGGACATTTTAAGTAAATATTAATTCTTCCTATTCATGAGCATGATATATGTTTTCATTTATTTGTATCTTTTTTAATATCTCTCTTCAATGTTTTACAATTTTCTAAGAAGAGGTCTTTTACTTCCTTAATTAGGAAAAGTGCTCGAATGAACTATATGCCATATTTATCAGTTTACCAAAGTTTGTCTGTTTTGACTATTTATAACATAGTTAAAACATTTAACTCTGTAAAAATTCACTTAGGAGGGAATGGTTTTAAAAGCTTTTGGAGATTTCTCAGAAGATGTAGTTGACAGGTTTTGTTTTGGTCTTTAGCAGCATTCGAGGGAAGGTTCCATATGTTGTGGGGAGGTTTAGTTTCCCTGGGAATCTATTCAAAATGTAGAAAAGTATATAATCTCATCAGTATCCAAAATTTCTGCATTTTATATGGGAATGTTTCCATTAGTTTCTCTTGAATCCTTTGAAGGCCTATTTTCTGTTGGGCCAGCTTTAGCATTTTTAGTATTCTTTCCTTAGTTTCTGAAGTAGCATAATTTTTTGTTTTTTTGTTATTGCTGGAAATTAGTAGCCAAAATGTGGTATGCAATTTGGTTGCTCCTGTCATTTACTGATTGTTTTTCTACTTTAACATTCCTTTAGCTGTTTAAACCAATTCATTTCTTATCCTTCCTTCTCAATTTCATAGTTATGGTTAACGGGTAGGAAATTTGAGCAAGTAATAGTACAGTACATTACAGTAATACCTTATTGGTATCTTCTCTCATTCTGCTGCTTTAAATGGTTTTTATTCTTTTATGAAATCTTCAATAGCTATTAAACTAATTCAATGCACATTGCTGTAAACTATGATTCATGAGAAGAAATGAATTTTTGGAAAATGGCTTGTTTTCAAAAGGCCAAGTTTAGGAAGTGAAAAGATTTTCTGTTTGATTACTTTAAACATATATGCTAACCTTAACCCAGAGGTTTTCAGCAGGGATGTGGAATGTTTGGTAATGTCAAGAGACATTTTTAGTTGTCAAAATTAGGGGGAATGCCACCATGAACAATGCTGCAATGAACATAAGGGTACATATATCTTTACATTGAATACATGTTTTCAAAAATTTCACGTAATTACCCAGAAGATGGATTGCTGGGTCATATGGTAGCTGTATGGCATCAATTTGCATTCCCACCAGCAGTGTATGAGGATTCCTTTTGCTCCACAACCTCTCCAACACTTGTTATTTCTTGTCTTGTTAATAATAGCCATTCTGACAGGTGTGAGGTGGTATCTCATTGTGGTTTTGATTTGCATTTCCCTAATAGCTATAGCTAGTGAAGTTGAGCATCTTTTCGTATATCTGTTGGCCATTTGTATGTTTTTTTCTAAGTGTCCTTTGATGAATTATTGGATATAAAAAGCTCTACATGTATACAATGGAGTATTATTCAGCCATAAGAAAAGATGAAATACTACCATTTGCATCAATATGGATGGATCTTGAGAATATCATAGTAAGCAAAATAAAAAGTGAAGAATCATATGATTTCACTCATGTGGGATATAAAACAGAAAGCATAAATGAACAAACAAGACAAATAAACAAACAAAAACTCAGACACTGACAACAGTATAGTGGTTACCAAGGGAAAAGTGGGTGAGGGGAGGTAGAATAAGGTAAAGGGGGTCAAATAATGGTGATGAAAGGAGATCTGACTTTGGGTGGTGCACCCACAATGCCCACAATGTAACACACAGATGATGTATCATAGAATTTTATACTTGAAACATACAGAGGGTGCCAAATATGTACACTCATTTTAAGAAAGGAAAAAGTTGTATTAAAATGTAATACTCACTATATACTGATAACAAAGATGAATACAAGTCACATATTCATCAATTATAAGAGGTGCTCAGAGTGTGGTTACCATCAGCATCTAGACACTTCTGATTATGGCAAACTACTGCTCGGGCAACGTTGACCAAAGTGTCCACTCTATACATTTTTTTGGCACCCCACTATAATCTTATTAATCAATGTCAGCCCAATAAATTTAATAAAATGTAAAAAAAGGGAAAAAGAAATGATCTATAGAGCCCCAGAAGTCAAGTGGTACATTTAAAAAT
Source organism: Lyroderma lyra (assembly GCA_004026885.1). Lineage (NCBI taxonomy): Eukaryota > Metazoa > Chordata > Mammalia > Chiroptera > Megadermatidae > Lyroderma > Lyroderma lyra. Next base: position 12,403 of record PVJL010001240.1, on the reverse strand, counting down.
TCATGGGTGGGGAATACAATACAAATTTTGTTGAAACAGAGAAAACTAGGTGGAAGGTATGTTACTGACATCTAGTGAGTAGAGGCCAGGAATGTTGCTCAACACGCAGGCTGGTCCTACAGTATTTAGGAAGAACCCCCCACCCCCCAAAGAATTTTCCAGCCCCAAATGTCAATACTGTCAAGATTGAGAAAGTCTACCTTAAACTAATAACACTTCACCAAAGTGGGAGTCTGAGAAGGACTACCCTTAAGTGTTTAGATCAGCACTATCCAATAGAAATTTCTGTGGTGATGGAACTTTCTCTGGTGTTTCCTATCTGTGCTGTTCAATGAGAGTCATTAGCCATGTGTGGCTATTGAGTATTTGGAGTCCAGCTAGTGTGACTAAGGAGCTGGGTTTTGATCCTTTATTTCATTTTAATTCATTTAAAGTTAAATAGCCATATGTGCCTACTAGCTTCTGTACTGGACTCAACTTTAGAGGCACTATAGCGTACTAGAACATATTGTGGGATCAGACAGGTTTGTGTCCATGGTGTACCACTTCCTAGCTTTATGGTCTTAAGTATATCATCTAAGTAATCTGGGCCTCAGCTTCCTTGTCTGTATGACATCGACTCCTTGAAGGATTATGAATATCCAATGAAGTGAGGCATGAGAAATAAAGTATGTAGCACAGTGACCAGCTTAGTAAGCATTTGAAATATGGTACTAATTATTGCCAGAGATTTGTAATTAGTGTACTAATTGTCATCATGTAAATGGGGCTTTAGCAGGGCTTACAAAGGAGACTTCCCCTGGGATATTATTTAAAGGCCACTTCAAAGGCAGAGCCCTAACTCTCACCCCTCACGCCATTTCCATAGGCATATCACTATGCCACTTTGGGCCTTGGTTTTGTCATTTGTAAAAGGGGATTAATAATAAAACTGATAATCATAATACAGCTACCCTAACTGTCTATGTCACAGAATTGTTGGGAGGGTCAAATGACTTTAGAAGAGACTTGAAGAGGACAAAGCCCTCTGTAAATGTAAGATTTATATTATGAGTTTGGCACCCAAAGAGTGCTTTTGTTTAGATTTAGGGCAAAATTTCTGTCTTGATAAAATTGTCTTAAATTCAGAATGAGAGTGCCTGAATTGGGGAGGTTGTACTAGACAGAAGCAGGAAGCCAGGAGTTCTTCATAATGTCAGGTCCTCTGTAGTGTGGCAGGAGAGCCCAGGCACCACTTTAAGGACCTATTGGATGCTTGGCATTTAGGGTTGGGGAAGCAGATCAGTGTATGGACCAGCCTGGCTCCCAGGCTGCTAATGAAGGAGCAAGACATCAGGCCCAAGGGGAAAGAAGGGGCTCCTCCTAAAAGCTTACAGTATGCTATCAAAGGCCATACTGCCCAAGGACTAAACTACTTCACATTCTGTCTGGCCTGAGAGATACAGATGTACACATGCTGAAAATATTTGCCACCATATAGTGGAGAGAGCATGGGGCTTTGGAGTCTTTTGAATCTTCACAATGCTACCTACTAGTTATGTGGCCATGGGTGAATGCCTTTACCTTTCTGAGCCTTACTTGTCTCATCTGTAAAATAGAGATAGTGATTCCTACCTTATAGGGTTGTCACAAGGATTAAGTCAAGTAATTGACAGGGACATAGGTTGCCCTCAGTAAATGTGAGTTCCTTAGCCATCTAATGGTGATAAACAAAGAGCAACTTTTAACCAATTAATTAGTCATAATCCTCTTTCTGTTTCTCTGGGCTGGAAAAAGGAAATGGAAGTTTCTGCTGATGGCATGGGAAAACTATTTTTTTTTTTTTTTTTTTTTTTTTTGCTTTTTGGTATGTGGGTAGCTCCCTGACTGGGAATCGAACCCAGGCCACAGCGCTGACAGTGCCAGCGCCGAAGCCTTAAGCCACTACACCACCAGGTAACTCCTGGGAAAACTATTTAGTCCTTTCTTGAGAAAAGGGAAAGGATTCTCCTTGCTGTGCCACTACCATATAGAGAAGAGCAGTCTGAACTGTTTAGGGACAGATACAGACTACAGTGGAAGATAAAGCACAGGGTTCTGAGTTAGTCACAGATGGAGGTGATAATGAGGAGCCTAAGCAGCCTTACCTGGACTTGGAAGTTAGTTAAAATGTCCATACTACCTAAAGCAATCAGTGCAATCCCTATCAAAATACCAATGGGATTCTTCGGAGAACTAGGACAAATAATTCTAAAATTTTTAAGGCACCACAGAAGAGATCCTACAGTCTTGAGAAAGAAGGACAAGGTTGAAGGTATCATGCTACCTGATATGAAAGTATACTAATACAAACCTATAGTAATCAAAACACCATGGTACTGGCTTAAAAACAGACACATCAATCAATAGAACAGAATAGAGAGACCAGAAATAAATCCACACCTATGTGGTCATTTAACCTATGACAAAGGAGGCAAGAATATACAATGGGGGTACAGACAGTTTATTCAATAAAGTGTTGGGAAAACTGGACAGACACATACAAAAACTGAAACTTGACCACCTTTTTACACCATATATGAAAATAAACTCAAAGTGGATTAAAGATTTAAATGTAAGACCTGAAATCATGAAACTCCTAGAAGAAAACATGCAGTAAAATCTCCAACACTGCTTTTAAATAGGTATAGATACTGATATGTAGATATACAGATATATAGATATAAAAAACAGAATATTATTCAGCCATAAAATGAAATCTTACCATTTATGACAACATAGATGGATCTGGAGGGCATTATGCTAACTGAAATAAATCACACAAGGAAAGATAAATACCATATGATCTCACTTACATGTGGACTCTAAAGAATAAAATAAACAAACAAACAAAATAGAAACAGACTCATAGATACAGAGAACACACTGATGGTTCTAGATAAAAGGGAGAATGGGGGCTGCCTGAACAAGGAGAAGTAATTAAGAAGTACAAATTGGTAGTTATAAAATAGTCGCAGGGATATAAAATACAGTATAGGGGATACAATTAATAATATGGTAATAACTATACAAGTATATAGTGCCAGATGGGTATTAGACTAATCGAGGGGATCACATTATATAAATGTCTAACCACTATGCTGTACACTTGAAACTAATATAAAATAATATTGAATGTCAGTTGTAAAAATAAAAGCAAATAAAAAAAAGAAATGATTTAACTTGCCCAAGTTCACACAGCTTGTGAAGTTTTTCATTAGATAGAAGTTCTAGTCCTTAACAGACAGAGCCTTTTGAGGGAGAAGAAGAATTTTATCCATTGGGGTCAAGGCTAAACTGGAAAGAATTGAGAAAGGATCCCATACTGTTAAACTAACTTACTTGAATTTTTTGATAGTGGAAACTTAAAACATGTTGCTCAGCTAATTTGAACATTTGGAACTACATTCCTTATTACAAACATAATAAATTATAACAATATAATTGAGTTATCTACTGTGGCATACAAAGGAGATGTTCAAAATGACGAATGGGAATAAAAGAGGAGGGAGAAGTTCAAGGGAAAGTCTATACATGTATTTTTTTGAAAAGCAACAAATGTAGGCACTGTTATTTCAGAAAACATTGCTACTAACAACTGATAGTCATGTTGCATTTTTATATCAATGAGGTCATTATGTCTTTCTGAACTTGGGACCTCATGGGCCAAGGACCAGCACATCTGATAAGCTGTGGGTTTTGTTACTTTTCTTTTCTTTTGGAATTTGGATCTCCCCTTCCATAAGTCCAAATGTTCTGGGAAGATGGAGAGGAAATTAAGTGAAAGGGAGACTTCTGAGACCCATGGCATTTGGGGAAAGGAAAAGGTTCTGGAGCCCAGGCACATCTGCCTGCTCATATTTTGAGCAGAGCCCAGTAGATAAGGCAGGAAAACCCTACTCTCACGGGTTTGCATAAAGCATATGGACAGAGGTTTCTACATCACTGAACTATTCCTTTGTGATAGTTGGACAGTCTCCAGAAGCCTTTTAAGGGAATGAGGTGGAGAAAAATTCCCCTTAAACCTTCATCACCTATTTTTGAAGGACATAATTTTACTTTTACATGTGATGAATATGTATTTCTTCTTCGCCTATGGTTCCAGAAGCAAAATAATAGTGATCCAAAGATCTTATTTCATGCAAAAATTGCCTGTTTAATTATTCAGAGTTGGAGAAGGGAGGAGTCTCTTTGGAATGAGGTAGTAATTTTTCTGATAGAGATGAACTGATTTGAAGAGATTGTTTTTTCAATTGCTTTTAAAGAGGAAGAAAGAACGAGTAGGGAAATTTAAGTCAAATCATTTTTTAAATGGAAAAAATAGCTTAGGTCTCTAAACAATCTGAAAGTAGGAGAGTTTTCTGAAAATATTGACAGGGTTTTGAAGTGACTGTTCTGAAGGCGGATCCCCTGTTGGCCAGCTTGAGCAGGGCTTACAGTGGGCCTCTGCAAAGACTGGCCTCTCTGAGGATGTACTGGGAACTTTGAAAGACTGTCTCAGTGAATGATAGAATCCTAGAATACTTAGGCTAAAAGAAACTCTGGGCTCCAAGTCTAGTTCGTGCCTTAGTTCTTAGGTGAGGAAACTAAGGCCTAGAGAAAGGACTTGATGCGCCCAAGTCCTCACAGCTAATTAATAGCAGAGCTCAGGTGTCAACTCTCTAAAAGTTGGATTGGTCTCACTGGAGGCTCAACTCTTAAGAGGTAGAAAAACAAAATACCTTCCTTCATGGTCACAGTTCTCTCTATATATCATTCAAGTTCCTTTTTCATCACCACCCTTGCCCTACCATCTATTTTTATGGATTCCCATTTCAGCTTTAATGTTCCAGACATGCCAGTACCCAACATGACTTACAGCAGGGTTTCCTTAAAGCAGGGTGTCTGGCCTCTCTACCTCAGAATCATCTGGGAGTTGATGGAAAATAAAGATCTCTGGGCGCTACCCTCAATGAAGAATCAGAATCCCTGGGGGTGAGGGTAGGATGTTGTCTTACAACCTTCCTTCTCACCCATTTCTCATACCATTGTTCATATCTGTAGTAGTTAGTTTCCAAAAACCCTACTATTTCTTGAGCACTCATTTTGTACCAGGCACTATGCTATTTTTCATGCGTTATCTCACTTATTCCTCAGATGCTGGCTGTATGCTTCCCTCTCACTCTCAAGTGGACAACAGAGCAGTTTCCAGCTGGGATAAGGGGCCAGCCCCCTCCCACCATCATTCAAGCGCCCCTCTTAGATACTACTATCAGATGGCTTTTTCTTTCCCTAGGCCATTCTGACTAGGGATTCTTGCACCTTAAATTTAAGGAAGCCCAATAGATTTCTTCCAAACTGGCTGTTGGCAGAATTCAGTTTGTTTGTTTTTTTGAGGTTGTAGGGCTGAGGTACCTGCTTTTTTGACAGCTGTTAACCAAGGGTTGCCTTCAGCTACTACAGCCTACCTGCCAATCCCTGCCCCTTGGTCCTCTCCACAACATGGTGGTTTGTTCTCTCAAGACCAACAGGAAAGTAGCTGCTACAGCTTTAAATCACTCTCACTTCTAGACACAATTTTTGAAAAGCTCACCTGACTAGGCCAGGCCCATGCACACAGTGGTTAGGGGCAACAATCTTGGGGGCCATCTTAGAATCCTGCCTACCACAGACTCTATGAAAAGCATTTCATCCTATCAGATTATTTTTTAGTTACAGTTGACATACAATATTATATTAGTTTGAGGTATACAACATAGTGATTAGGCATTTATAAGACTTACAAAGTGATCACTCTGATAAGTCTAGTACCAACCTGACACCATACATAGTTATTACAATATTATTGACTATATTTCTTACATTATACTTTACATCCCCATGATTATTTTGTAACTACTAATTTGTGCTTCTTAATCTCTTCCCCTTTTTTCCCACCCCCCAACATCCCTCCCATCTGGCAACCTTCAAAATGTCCTCTGTTTCTGTTTTTCTTTGTTTATTTTGTTCTTTAGATTCCACACATAAGTAAGTGAAATCATATAGCATTTCTCTTTCTATGTCTTACTTAACTCCACTCAACACAGTACTCTCTAGGTCCATCCATGTTGTTCCAGATGGCAAGATTTCATTCATTTTTATGGCTGAGTAGCATTCCATTGTATATATGTACCACCTCTTCTTTATCCATTTATCCATTGATGGACACCCAGGTTGCCTCCATCCATATTTTGACCATTGTAAGCAATGCTGCAGTGAATATATGGATGCACATGTCCCTTCGAAGTAGTGTTTTGGGTGTCTTTGGATAAATACCCAGAAGTGAGATTACTGGGTCCTTCTTTGCCTCTTGTTATAGCCTTTGTTTTAAAGTCTATTTTATCTGGTATAAGTATTGCTACCCAAGCTTTTATTTTGTTTCCATCTTCACGAATTTTCTTTTTCTATCCTTTCACTTTATGTGTGTCTATCTGAAGTGAGTCTCTTGTAGGCAGCATAGGCAAGGGTCTTGTTTTCTTATCCTTTTAGCCACCCTATCTTTTGATTGGAGCATTTAATCTATTTTCATTTAAAGTAATTATTGATAGGTATGCAGTTATTGTTATCTAATTCCTGCTTATGTACTTTTTTTTTTCTTCCTCTTCTTAAAGAAGTCCTTCTAAGATTCATTGCAATTCTGGTTTGCTGCTGATGAACTGCATTAGCTTTTTCTTGTCTGGGAAACTCATTATCTGTCCTTTGATTCTCAATGATAGCTTTGGTGGGTAGAATAATCTTGGTTGTAGGTCCTTGCTTTTTATCACTGAATATTCCATGTCAGTTCCTTCTGGCCTGCAAAATTTCTGTTGACAGCTAACCACCTAATGGAAGCTCTGTTATAAGTAATTAACTGCTTTTCTCTTGGTGCTTTTAAGATTCTTTGTCTTTTTTTTTTTTTTTTTAATTTGTATGTGGGTAGCTCCCTGACTGGGAATCGAACCCAGGCCGCAGCGCTGACAGTGCCAGTGCTGAAGCCTTAAGCCACTACACCATCAGGGAACTCCCTAAGATTCTTTGTCTTTTAACCTTTGCCATTTTAATTATGATGTGTTTGGGTGTGGGTGTCTTTGGACTCATCTTATTTGGAACTCTCTGCGCTTTCTGGACTTGTACTCATATGTCTATTTCCTTCACCGGGTTAGGAAAGTTATTTCTTGAAATAGCTTTGCAATTTCTTGATCTCTCTTCTCCTTCTGGTACCCCTATGGTGTGAATGTTGATATGCTTGATGCTGTCCCAGAGACCCCTTAAACTCATTTGTTTTTAAATTCTTTTTTCTTTTTGCTGTTCTGATTGGGTGTTTTCTGCTGCTTTGACTTCCACATCCCCAATTTGATCCTGCACTTTATCTAATCTACTATTGATTCCCTCTTATGTATTCTAGATTTCAGTTATTATATTCTTCATTTCTGTCTGGTTCTTTTTCACATTTCCTATATTCATTTTTATGTTTCCTATATCATTGTTAAAATTCTTACTGAGTTCATTTACTCTTACCCTAAGTTCATTGAGCTCCTTATAACCAATGGTTTGAATTCTGCATCTGGTAGATTGTACTCAAGTCAGACAGTCTGAGAAGGAAAAGGCAACTCTGAAACTCAAGCGCTTATCTGGGATTGGCCGAGAGAGAGCAAGCAAGCATTTATATAATGACTGATAATGAAACTTTATATTTCTGTCTGACCAGACTTTATGATGACCATAATTATATGACTATGCTCCTTGAAAGTGGTTCTGAAGGTCTCTCATAATTTATTGGATTAAAACCTACATCATTTGCTCTTTCCTTACCCAGTTTGCCAGCTTTTTCATGGAACTTCACGCAGAGGGGTCTTTTACTGAAAATGCATCTCACAGTATCCCATATGTTTAAAAAAATGGACCACTTTCCCCACTGATTCTTATTTGTCACTCCAGCCTCCCCCACTACTCCTGCATTTATCCACCATAAAAACACATAGTGAGACCTTATTCATGCCTCATATCTAGCTAGGTGCTGGCGATATCCAGGTAAGCAAAATGTGGACCCTGTCTTCAAGGTGATATCAGCTATGACAGAGGCATGCTCGAACAGTTGAGACAATGGAGTGTGCGTGGTAACCTTTGAGCTGGGTCTTGAAGAATGTGTAGGATTTCAAGGATGAAGGGATTAGGGGTGTGTTTCAGGCCAAGTGGACAGCCTATGCAGAGAACCAAGAATGCAAAAGAACATGTTGTGTTTAAAGAATAATGGGTGATTCTGGGAAACCAGAACAAGGCGGGGGGTGTCTTCGTGGTGGGTAGACTGCTAGTAGAAGGGAGGAGGACAGGGAACACCAGATTGTGGAGGGCCTCTAGTGTTAATAACTTGGCTTTCATCTGCAGGCAGCAGGAAGTTGGTAAACTAGTTTAAGCAGGGGAGGCTTATGATCAGATTGGTATTTTGGAAAGAACATCATGACATTTTTTGAGATACCAGTGAGGTGACAGTCGTTTTTGTTTGTTTGTTTGTTTTTTGTTTTCTTTTGTCTTCCTAAATCATAAATAAAATTATAGGTCAGAGGAGGCAGCCCCAAGGTCACTGTGAAAGAGCCTGATACAATTAAGAAACAAATTAAACTTATATTAGCCATAATGAAACACATGAAAGAAATACAATGATTCCTCTATAAGGAGATTCTTGGGAACAAAGCTCTGGTTATTGAAATCAGCCTGAGGGCTAAGGGAAAGACATTTTGCCTGTGGTGGTGGCTGTAAAGTAGGAAGAGGCAGATTGCCTATTCCTGAAACCCATTCCATGAGGATCCAGACCTAGCCCAAGTGAGAGGGGCTCTATACCCAGAGGTGTTGTGGCTGGGACACTTGGGGATTGACTCTATTGACCAAGGACAGGAGAGACCCAAGAGTACTTGGTTCTGCACAGGTGAATAATCTTGTGGTGGGATTCACCTTGCTGTGAGGGAAGTCAGATCCTAAATTGGGAAACAAAGAGGTTCCTCTCCTAAGACAAGTCTTCCTCTGCTTCCTATACTTCTAAGAAATTGATGACCACAAAGATGGTTCTTATATTACTTCCCCTTCTTTTCTTGAATTTGTACATTCATTCAACAAACATTTTTTAAATTCCTCGTATGTGCTAGGTACCATTCTGGGTGCTACGAGATCCAGTAATGAACAAAATAATCAAGGTCACTGCACTTAATGGAATTTACATTCTAATAGAGGACACAGACAAGAAAACAGTCGTGAAATTAATATAGAATATACTTTCAGGTAGTGATGAGTGCTATAAAGATGTTAATAAAGAATGATGTAATGGAGAGAGATTGGGAGGGCTGTAATTAGGATCATCATGGAGATCTTCCCTAAGAGGTCACATTTGAGCTGACTTGAATGCTACAAAGAGCCCTCCATGCAGAGAGAGCAGCAAATGTGGAGACCCTGAGATTAAAAGAGGCAAGGGGTGTGTTGGGGGTTAGTAAGAAGGCCAATGAGGATGGAGCAGAGGAAGAAAGTAAGAGAGTAGCAGGATCAGTGGTCAGTGGGACATGGGCATGGGGCCAGATCACATAAGGACCAAGGTAAGGAGCTGGGATTTACTTTGAATGTGAAGGCAAGTCATTTGAAGGGTTTGAGTAAAGGGCTGACATGACTGATGTGCCTGCTTTGTAAAAAATAGAGGGACAAGATGAAAGCAGAAAGACTAGTAATTGCAATGATCCAACAAGATAATAGGGTTGAAAGAAGGCAAGAAATGGTTGAATTACAGAAATATACTGAAGGAAGAGTCACAAGATTTACTGTTGGATTAGATGTGGCATGGGACAGTAAGAGAGGAATCAATGACTCTTAGGTTTTAGTCTGAGAATCTGGTTAGTGGCATTGCCTAAAATAAGGAAAACTGGAGGAAGAAAGAATGTGAGGAGAACCAAGAGTTCAGTATGCACTGTGAGGTGGAGATGGTAGCTGGGAAGTTGGTTATATGAATATGGAGTTTAGGGAAAACATCCAGTCTAAAGATAGATATTTTATAGAGAGTAGAGATAGTATTTAAAGCCCAAATGAGATCATCTAGGAATATGGTAGCCACTAGCCACATGTCTGAAATGTGGGTAACCTGAACTGAGACGTGCTATACATGTAAAATACATACCTGATTTCAAAGACTTAGTATAAGAAATGTAAACTCTCTCATTAATATTATTTTTATAATGATTTTATGTTGAAATCATACTATTTTGGTTCTATTGAGTTAAATAAAATATATTATTAAAGTAACATCTACTTTTTGCTTTTTAAAATGTGGCTACTAGAAAATTAACAATTACATATGGCAATTGTAGCTTACAGTTGCATTTCTATCTAATGGAACGGATCTAGGAAATGATTTTAGGTAGAGAAAAAGGCCAAGGACAGTCCCTGGGTGCTACAACATTTCAAATTCAGGAGGAGGAGAAAGTCCCAGCAAAGGAGATTGAGAAGAAACAACCAATGAGGAAAGTTAGGGGAGTGTCATGTTTGTAATAAAGGCAAGTGATAAAATTATTCGAAAGAAGAGAGTGTCAGATGCTACTGGGAATTCAAGTAAGTGACGGTTGGATTTAACAAGAGCAGTTTTGGTGGTACGTTCAGTTTGGAAGACTGCTTAGAAAAAGCTCGGGAGAATAAGAAGTGAAGGCATAAAGATACAGTAAGTATAGATAACTCTTGAATTTGGTTTTAAAGAGATGCAGAGGAATAAAGTGGTATCAGGAATAAGATTTTGAATCAAGAGGAGGTTTGCATATTTTGTTGTGGCTGTTTAGAATGGGGGACAACTCAGCTGATGGTGGTGCGATCTTCAGGGCGGTAGGAGTCAATTGGGGAAATAAAGCCAGTATGCAAGAAAAAATTTGAAACAGTTTAAATTCAAGAATTACTTAAACGGAATGATTCTATTAATGCTCTAGGAATTCAGATGCCATCAAGATGCCCCCTTTCTTTGTTCTCCCTTTGGTCGTTCATATTTTTTCTCTGGTTGTTTCCCTTCCACTCCTGACAGTGGTGGGTCAAGGACAATGTTAGCCTACTGTGGCCTGGTATTTGGGAAAATAGGCTCCTTTTTCATGAACTACTCTAAAGCTCAGAGATAGTTTATTTCCCCAGGATCTAAAAAGCCTTACTTCGTGGCAAGAGTGGGAGTGCAGTGCCATATTTATTAAGATGGTCCAGAAAGGGTGCTGTATTCGTGCACAGCAGGAGTGCTATAGAGCATTAAGTACCATCAAGTAGGGTTAAGTATGTTCTGGAGAGCCCACCCCCACCCCAGCTTCCCCAGATCTGCTCTGTTCCCAGACTTATCACAAATGATAGTCCAAAGAATGTTTCTGTTCTCCCTCTGAATTTCTGAAGGGCTTCTGAATTTCCCTACCCCTTTTCTTTTTCCAGATCTCTGGATGGAATGTGTGTGTGTGTGTGTGTGTGTGTGTGTGCGCGCGCGTGTGTGTGAACTAGTGAGTATTGTGTGGGCCTGGAGCTAAGTCATCTTCAGGCAGAATTGTGATATTGTCTCATAGAGCCTGAGAGACTTGAACAAAGTGTCAATACCTTTCAGCCAAAGCCCAGCAAGAACACACCAGTTGTTTAACAAGATGGGTATATAACTCATTGCAGCAAGAAAGAACACACCCTGTGAGAAACCATAGGACTTCTCAGTAAGAGTCTGAAGCCATCTTGACACTAGGGCCCTGCCCTCATTGTGGTTTAGAAGCTTTTGTCTTCCAAGGCCTCAGTCAGTCTTGCTGGGTGACCTCTTAAGTTTGCCTTAACTTCAGAACCTGTGGTCATCCTTCTCTATTTCCAAAGATGTATCAGAGGCTTATGGCTATAGAGAACAGCACGGACAAGCCTGGAGCCCACCCATAAAATAGTAAGGTTAACTTGACTAAGTCTGGGAACAGAGCAGATCTGGGGAAGCTGGGGTGGGGGTGGGCTCTCCAGAACATACTTAACCCTACTTGATGGTACTTAATGCTCTATAGCACTCCTGCTGTGCACGAATACAGCACCCTTTCTCTGGGTTATGGTGCTTATCAAATCCGTCCACCAAACTCCCATAAAAAAATGTCAGTCAGTATTGATTTAGAAAGTTTTTTTTTAAATTCATTTTTATTGTTAGACTTATTGGGGTGACATCTATTAGCAAGGATGACATAGGTTTCAGGCATACAATTCTACAGTGCATTGTCAACTTGATGTATAATAAGTTCACCACCTAATGTGACTTCTCTTTCCATCACCTTGTATTTAGCTTCCCCCCTCCTCTCCCACCCCCTCCCCTTTCTCCCCTCCCTAACCCACTCGTCCCCAAATAAACATTAAACTATTGATTGTGTCCATGGGTTATTTG